>VKHI01000131.1:21036-64963 GCA_015145745.1 Poterioochromonas sp. DS
CACTCACTTCACTTGTAGAGATTCGATCACAAAATTAGAAAACAAAACAACTATAACAACTATACTATATATAGAGAACGAGCTAGCTGTCTATACAACACAACACAACTCAACTCAACTCTCTAGCTCTCACTTCACTTACCACTGCACCGACTTTTCCTGTCAAGCTTTGTTTGGTTTGGATCTTCAAGCTTGAAAAACTATTTTTGAAACGAAAGACAGCCCTTGTCCTCTTAGGCATCTCGTTTCTCCTTGCAGCTTGTTGCACATAATTTTTTGGATTTGCTAATCCACTTTTCTTCTCACTGATTTTCACTGTGGGTTTGAAGAGAGATTCAGAAGCTTTAGAAGAAGGAAGGTTTTAGATCCCAGCGCATCCCGTCTACCTCCTCTTCTTTGATAGAAAAAGCTTCGCTTTTTTCTTAACAACTCCTTCGTAGTTTTTACTGCATTCTTGTATGCCCTCCGGAGCCTCAGAGCCGGTAAGTCCTAAGATATGCTGTGATCCCTCGCATCGACTGAACTGCCTTCTCTCTTTGTCACAGGTCGCCAAAATTATTAACATCCAAGCATTCCTGTGGGCCATTGTATCCTTACGGGAGTCTGACATTTCCTGACATCGCTACTTTCTCCAACTCATTGAAGTAAAGAGAAAAAAAAACTATAAAAAAAGTAAAAAACAAAATCGAATAAAAGAGATCCGACAAAGACTTTCCTCTGTTTATTGTCGGCCCCTTTATTCTTATTCTTGATACCAACTTTGCGGTTTTACGTTCCCATGAGCCAGTTTTCATCAGAGTCGATCTTCGGTAAGTCCTGAAATCACCTCACATAGACCCCGCCCCCTCTAATCTATTGTATCGCATAGAATCAGACAGATTAGAACCAATCATGGAGAAGAGTCGTTCAAACTCGACTCCGTCGACCTCTCATGAGAACATGTCAGGAAGTGGTAGTCTCGCCGATGAGGTGCAGTCCACTAGTGACTACATTCCTGGAACCTTCGAAGGTAAGAGAGACAGTGAAGCCATCAAACACTGAGACTGATATAACTCACACGTTGTTGTAGGTCCGGAAAAGACGATGGAAGTCGTTTTCCGTTCTGATCGCGGTCCTGAAGAGGGCTTACGCCTGCTGACTCGGGAACAGATCGACCTTCTTTGCACTGACGCACGTTGCACCGTTGTGCATCATATTAAGAATCAGTACATCGATTCTTACGTGTTGTCAGAGTCCTCCCTCTTCGTCTACCGTCACAGACTCATCATGAAGACCTGTGGCACGACGACCTTATTAAGATGCTTGTCTCGCCTCTTCGAGTACACTGACGCCTTGGGCATGGAGATGGCCTACCTGGGCTACAGCAGAAAGAACCTCACCTTTCCTCATGCTCAGGACTGGGTGCACCAATCCTTCGAGAACGAGATCACCTATCTCTCCACCCATCAGAAGCTGGAGAATCGCTTGAGAGGCACCGCCCACATCCTCGGTCCCATCACAGGCGACCACTGGTTCGTCTATGTCGCTGACCACGTCCCTACGCCTGCTACTGCTTTAGTAGCTCCTGTGATCGCTGAGCCAGGCTCTCCCTCTGCTGCTCCTCGTTTGTCGCCTGTAATGAAGGCGAACATCAGCAGCTACAACAACCTCATGACTCTCACTCCCTCCGCTGGGTCCAATGAGCGCACCATCAATCTTATGATGTTCGACATGGCGCCTGAGGTTAGCAAGATCTTCTACCAGAGCGAGAACGGCTTAACGGGTCGTGAGATGACAGAGAAGGCAGGCATCCATCACCTCTGTCCTGGTGCCCAGATCGATGAGGTGGCCTTCACTCCTTGTGGGTACTCGATGAATGCGATCTTACACGATGCCTATTCCACGATCCACATCACCCCAGAGCCTGAATGCTCTTACGTCTCCTTCGAGACGAACACCTTGCTGGAGAACTACGCCTCTCTTGTGCGCAACGTGTTGAGTGTGTTCAAGCCTCGTCGCTTCGTCTTGACGATGTTCGGCGATCAAACCTCTATTAACAGTATTTCTTCCTTGCCGACTGACGCGAAGCAGATCTCCCTTCCTCTCTTTGGCAATTTCTTGCGTACTTCGATGTCTTGCACTCAGGTGGACCTCGAGCTAGGTTGTCTCATGGCCTGCTACTCCCTCGACGCTAACAGCGTCATTGATCGCAAGGCACGTTCACCTTCCACTGTCAGCTCAGTGAGTGGCGACGGGGATAATCCAGTGACTTTGGAGGATTTACCTGCTCCAGTTGCCTTCACAGCAGTGGAGAAGAAGGAGAGATCCTACACCTGGTGTTAGAGAAGAGAGCATCGTTGCATTGCAGTGGTTTGATATGAGTTATATGAGATTGCTGGGCAACAACTATTGTGCTTCCTATTTTCTTTTTTTTGTTTTTTTCTTGATATTGAATGCTAGATGGATCTATCTTCAATCTGCTTCAATATTATTATCACATATTAAATATTAGTCTAACTTAATTAGCATAACATAACATAACATAATAACACAACATAGAAACACTAACTAAGTCATAGTAAAGTAGCGTAAATTAACTAAAAACAGAAGATTGTGATTTCCTCCATAATTCCACTGCTTTTCTTGGAATTTGATGTTATTTCTGGGAATTATGAAGGAATTTCTGTGCAGAGCAGAGAGAATAAGAGAGAATAATGACATCATCTTAACAGGGAATGACAAGACAACAAGACTATGACACATCTATCTATACTATCTACATCATATATCATATATCATATACCATATACTATATACTATACTATACTATACTATACTATACTATACTATACTATAACACACAATACAATACACACAATACATCATAATACAATACATCATAATACACCACATAATACACCACAACTATTCACTACCATATTATACGACAACAATCTCATGACTTCCTTCTCTTCTTCTTCCTCTCTTCTTCTTGTCTTAGTCCTCATCCTTGGTTTCATGGTAAGAGAGTATCATATATCATAATCACTGTACTCGACTCACCTCTCACTACTATCTGATAGAATCAATGCCAATCATTCCAGGCATCTTCTTCGTCTTCATCGAACAGTCCTTCTCTTCGTCGCTCTCCTCTTCGAATGATCTTCTCTTCTCTTAACTCGAGGTCTGCAGCGAAGCCTGCTGTCACCATCCCTTACAAGATCACAGTGGACAAGAAAGAGATCACGGTGGACAATGCCTCGCATAACTCCAATCTTCGCAAGCTTCTGATTAGCAATAAGATTGACGTCTATCCGCTCAGAGCGAAGCTCACGGGAAACTGCGGTGGAGCAGGTAAGACACTAAGCATCTCTTCACTAGTGAGGGTTCTTAATGCATTGTAACGGTATTGATAGGCATCTGTGGTACCTGTGCGGTGAAGGTGGTGAGTGGGAAGGAATTCCTCAACTCGCCCAGTAAGAATGAGTTGAACACTCTGAAGGGCAAGCCAGAGGACTGGCGTCTGTCCTGCTGCTCGAAGGTCGCAGGTCCTATCGAGATCAAGACAAAGCCTTAACAGCAGAGCATAGCCATAGATAGCTGCGAGATGTTCTATAATATGTGTAGATAGGTTCATTCATCTGTAGATAGAAGATATCATGACGTCAGAGGTTCGCTTTATCGATTGTTTTCTTCGAAGAGAAGTTTTGTTTCGCTAATTTAAAGTCTAAAATCGCTGTATATCACTGGGCATAGAGTCTTTGAAGATTACTATGAAGGTCGTATAGCTGGTGTCACGACAATCTCTGTCTCTGAAGATCTGCGGTCACTTCGTTTGACACTTTGTCGTCAGAGTGTCGTACTGCAATGATCAAAGAGCTGTCCGAAGACAAAGATTGGAGACGTCTAGTGAGATCATCAAAGACCAATCCCTCTTGACCGAGAAGGAGGGAGCTTAAAATGAAGATTGCTCTCTGATCGGTTCTCTGCTTATTTGTGATTCAATCAGATCTCTTTGTGATAGCATTGAGATCTGAGCGATTAGAGTTATTGATTAGTCTTTATTTTAAGAGTGATTCAGTCCTCGATGATGCTTAGCGAAGAAGACAAAACAAGAGAAGACAAGAGAAGAGATTGTGGTTAGCTTTACAAAGCACTGTCATGAGAGTGATGTATTGTAGTTAGAGTTGATGTATCTACATATCTGAATATTGATTGATTTCTCTCTATTTCCTTTGATTCTGATTCTGAGTCTGTGCTTCTTTGGGGTCATAAGGATCTTCTTGAATGCTCTTCATGAGAAACTTGATCGGATCTTTTGGCTTGGCGAGGACGATTCGCTTCAGATACTCTCCCAATAGAGCTTTGACTTGTTGTTCCTCACAATAGTCGCATATCTCATTGATGATCTCTTGATTTCCTTCAATGTCCATCGTTATTATCGTTGTTGTTGGTTGTTCTCACTGTTATTTTTAGTTTGAAACCGTCTTCAGCTAGGTCTTTGACTGTGTTTTTATGCCAACATGATTACCCATGTATCAACGTGGGGGGTTAGCTCAATTGGTAGAGCGTAAGATTCCAAATCTTAAGGCTGGGTGTTCGATTCACTCACTCCTCACTTTTTACACTATACTATATACTATACTCTTTTAAACCTCTAGACCTCAGAGCAAGATACTCTTACAGCTCGAACTAACTGCCTTTTGCCACGTTCATTTCGTTAGGGATTTGACTTCTACTCACACACTAGGTTTTATTTTACACATGAATTTATTGCAATCTTGGCGATGAATGAAGGAATCCGGCGAGTCATTTTAATTCTCTTACACGAATTCATCAGAAAGTAGAGTGAATGTATTTGAACTTTCATGAAACACCATGCACACTACCACTAATCCCTTTGGATGGTTTCAGAGACCTTTTCTTCACCTTGATTAATTATTTCATCCATCACTACGTCTTTCGACATCAATTCAAGCGAAAGAGAAATAACTAGACAATTAATTAAACAAGTTACTCAACTGAGATTCAAGATCGATGAAGTGCATTGGTGTCGCGGCCAACTCATAGCACGACTCTGTGCAACTCGAGTCTGACAGCTGATTATCTCTCGGATAAAGCACCACTACCAGTGGGAGTATTGTCTCTTCTCCTCTCATTCTTCACTTCCCTGCACCTCTTCTGGAGTGACAGGAGGAGATGGAGTGATGGAGGATCGTCGGAGCACGTTGACTAGTGCGTCTCTCGCGAGCTTCCTATAAGAGAAAGAATGTAAGAGAAAGAATGAATGACGTGACGCGATTGACATACTTCGTGTCTTCCGCCTTCAGTGTCTCTGCGATCACTGTCTTTAGCTCTCCTAACGCCATTTCCTTCACCAGAGGAATGCTTTCCTTCACAATGTCGGCTAGCGGGTCAATGATGACGTCACGACTTCTCGCCAGGTCACAGAGCAACGGCACGAAGAAAGTCGCTGACGTGTCAGGCCATAGCAACCACGCCTTGATCTGATCGGACACTAGAGCGGGGAGGTAGTAGTGCATGTACTCGATGAGCTGGTACCTCGTCAGCGAATACATGGCGTAGTGTACGTCAGGCTGTGCCGTCACCGCCCAGTAGATCAGTTGTCTCGTCGGGTCCAGCAGCGCCTCATACTGGAACACTTGATCGAGGAGACAGCCGAATTTGTCGGCACTGTCAGGGTTATTGAGGAGGTCGAGCAGCAGTGACTTGGACAGCTCGTTGGCGAGGGTGTGAGAGTCCTTGATAGACACCGCCGCACTCTCCGCGATGGCAGAGTGAATGATCACCTTGATCGGAGGCAGGTCTAGCGGTAGACCACTGTCGCTGATAAGTTCAGCGTATAGCTCTAGCTTCCACTTCTGTCGCTTCTTTCTCTTCTTCTGCTCGCTGTCAGAGATGAACTCCTGACTGTCCTCGTCGAAGTCATCGAACTCATGGTACTCTGTCGATGAGTTACTTCGAATGGATTTGGTTGGCTTCTTTGGTGGAGATATTTTCTCTTTGTTTGTTGGTTTATCGTCGTTGTGGGAGATTGGTAGGAATCTCACAGGTTTTTGTTGTGATTTCTGAGAAGTAGAGCCCAGAAGCAGAGTAGTAGTGGTAAGGAAGACTGTCCTTGCGAGTAGTTTATGATATCTCTTGTAGGAATGACTCATAATTCTAATTATATTCTTATATTAGATTATATGATGCTACATGCAAATTACGCTATTGCTTAATTACTTGCTATGTGATGTAATATTGAAATAACTGCCTGCAGTTGATCAGATGAGGCCTGGCTAATACGAACACTAACACTAATACTAATACTAATCTTAAACGAATACTAAGACCAATTTATCAATTAGATTTAAACTCCTATGAGATGAAAATAAAAAATAAAAGTAGTAGTTGCAATTCTAAAATATCTTTAACCCCAAGTAACTGACACTTGTTAGTCTAAAGAAACTGTAGACAACATCATGCCAAATAACTAAGAAAGACGATTTGAACAGATGTTTCATAATAAATTATTTACAAACACGTCACATCTTCCTATAGACTAACAGGCTTCCAACCTAACGCACTCTTTGCAGTCTCGTAGACAGTCCAAGAGATCGCTACAGCAGGCGCCTGGTTCACTACTCTAGGCCCGACGCCTCGCCAGAACCCGCCATAGCCCTCCTCAGAGATTATGCGCTGCACGATGTTGCGAATGGCGCGATAGTTGTTCCTCAGAGCCTGGATGGGTGACGTGGTGTCAGATTTGGTGTGGTGGGTGGGTAGTTCTGGCACGGTGTGGTAGTGTTGTGTCTTGCTGTAGTGCAGGAAGTGCGTGGCGAAACGCTTCTCCAGATTAGCGACGGAAGTTGAGCCTTGACTATGAAGGTTATTGTTATTGGTGTTGCAGAGTTGAGCTTGGAATTGGTGGCATGGTACTAGGTCTTGTGTCTGCAGGCGTGTTTTGATGACGTCTAGTGGTGTTGTGCAGGCAGCGGCGAATCCTCCTGCCACACACCCAGCCATCAGAGATGACATCACGTTATACTCTCCCGATGGGTTGAGGATCTTTCTTGCCGATTCGTTTGCAGCGACAACGAAGCAGCCGTGTGGTACGTTTGTCATGAGAGTGGTGGGGAAGGACAAGTAGAAGGCAGAGATGCCCTCAGACCGCGCTATAACACGAGCACAGTGGAAGGCACTTCGATAATATCCTAGCTGCATGCGTTGCTTAATGACATCGAAGGGATTCATAAAGAGGTCGTGTGCGGTGGCAGCAGCTGCACCACACAGTGCCGCTCTGAAGGGCTGGTGCTGGTCCTTGTTATCCGCCTTCAGAGCGATCTTCATCATCTCATAGATACTAAAGTAAGCCGCATGAGCTATAGCATAAGACAGCAGTGTTAAGGGTGGTGTCAGAGGTAAGGGGTGGGTCTGGCTTACCTGGCACACAGCCTGCGAAGGTTGCTGTGACTCCTCGCCACAGACGAAAGACTCCCTCGTTCTTGATCATTCTAGCCGCACAATTGAAAGGACTCGTAGAGCCACACTTCTCACACTGGAGGTTGGTCTTGATGGTGTCTACAGGGAAGAGTGTGATGTGCTCAGCGAGTCCGGCGATAGACCCTGCCAACATATGATGATAGAAGGAGATCTGGCCTGGCTTCCACTCCTCCCATTCTATGTCTTCGTCAGAGTCTTCGGCTGTAAGACGACGGTCCTTCTCTTCGATGGAGGATGGTGAAGGAATGTCCATCTTATTTATCTTAATTTCTTATGAAGAATGCTTTCTCTTATCAATTCACTTTATAACTTATGCTCTTCTATCAGATCGTTCGCTCAGTCGATAGTCGATGCAGACAGTCGTTTGTGTTGTGGTTGACTTGTCTATCTCGATAGTTCCTGCGAGGGAAAGAGAATGGCGAGCAACTCAACCAAAGCGCGGTGTAGCACTAGATAGAGCAGGAGAAAAACTCGCATTTCTCTGAGTAAAAGTCGTATTTTCTTTATTTTAAATAAATCGATAAATTCTATCTTTTATTTTTACAGTATATCGTATTTTTATCGTCTTCTGATCGTTTTGTTCGATGATTTCTGTCAATATTTTGTCATTGACATCTATCAAATAATAGCAACATATGTCCTCATCCTCGGGAAAAACTTCAAATTCAAATCCAGGAGGAGGTAATAACTCAGGGTCTCTAAACGGCAATGCCCCGATCTCAGAGAAAGCCTTGATAAAGATTATTGTTCTCGGCTGTGCGAATGTTGGCAAAACTTCAATCATGGAAAGGTGAGAGACGAGTTATTTCTTCGCAGGTCCCAAAATTAAATCAATTGACGTCTAGATTCGCTCGTGGGAAGTTCAGTGGCATTCGTCGTCCTACAGTGGGCTCTGACTTCCTCACTAAGAAGATCATGATTCACGATGTAGAGGTTTCCCTTCAAATTTGGGATACCGCAGGGCAAGAGAGATTTCACGCTGGTTCTATTGGCGCACAGTTCTACCGCGGATCCCACGGCGCGCTGCTTGTCTATGATGTGAACAACGAGAAGTCCATCGAGCAGATCGCTCAGTGGAGGGACGAGTGTCTCGCGCGGAAAGAGGGTGGTGATGATGTTTTCTTTCCTATAGTAGTGGTTGGTAATAAAATAGATATAAGAGACTCTCTGCCAGAGGAGGATCGCGTGGATCAGAGTGCTATCATGCAGTGGTGCAGGGAGAACTCTTACGGTCACATTGAAACCAGTGCGAAAGATGGGTACGGAGTCGAGGCCGCGATGATGGCAGTGGTAGGCCTTGCATTAGAGTCTCTAAGGGGAAGAAGTCGAATCCCCTCCTCTCAGAAGGATAAGATCGAGCTGAAGACCCTCTACGAGCCAAAGAAGAGCAGTGTTTGTTGTAAGTAGATTGTATGAACTGTTACTAATTGTTGTTAGGATAAAAGATATATTATTGTTGATAAGCACTGATTTCACAGATTTTTCATGAATATTAGTAGATTTCTCTCTCTTGATCGCACTAAAATGTAGGTGTCCCGAGAAAGTTGGCGGGGCTAATGTTTCAAATCGATCAATTGTCGAATCTCACTTCACTACTTCCGGAGCATATATATATATATATATATGTCGACTACGTCTGTGGATATTACCACGCTTCACCCACATCCTACCGACTTACCGAGTTCCACCGAATTAGAAACGGTTATAAATTTATTATAGTTGTGAGTTGATTGTAAATGCAGGCACTTAAGCAGAGACAACAAGAACAAGCAAAGCTACGAGATATATTAAATGCCGAGTCGACAGAGAAGACTATAGAGGAGCGAGTGGAACGCTGCAGAGAGTTGCAATATGAGAAACATCAACAGTTATTCGCAGTCTCCTACACTGACCTTCACAAAGCCGCTGCTGACAACTCCCTTTCTGGAGTCAAATACTTTCTTCAAACAGGAGTTAAGCGAGGAATGAAGAGTAAGGCAGCGAAGTTGCAGGTGTTAGAGCAGTTGAATAAGAATGGCTTGACGCCGCTCCACTGTGCAGCAGACAAAGGAGCCCTCGACGTCATCAACTTTCTCCTGGAAAACGATTGCAATATTAATATCCAGTCAAGAGAGGGTAATACTGCTCTCATGTATGCATGTAAGGCCAATCAGTTGGAGGTGATTCGCCTATTCGTTGAGAAGAAGGCGAACATTCTCGTCACTAATCAGTGTGGTATGAACTGCATCCACTTCGCTGCTCAATCCGACAATCATGCGGCAATTCAAACCCTCGTCGATACAATCCATGACCGGTCGTCCTTAGCAACAGCAAGAACCGAAACCTCTCTCGAGAGCGCTCTGTTCTTGGAAGAAGAACTACAGAGTGAAACAAATGAGAACAGTCCTCTGGAGAAGCAGTTATATCATGCCCTTAGCCAGCCTTCCAATAATTTGACAACACCGCTCCACCTTGCCTGTTCCTACGGTGCTGAGCAGACAGTCCGGACTTTGATTCGCTGTGGTGCGAATATTAACGCGCAGGATACTAGTGGCGATACAGCGCTGCACAAAGCTGCTCGCAATAATTTCTTTCAAGTTTATCGCTTTCTACTGTGTTGTGGTGCTTCGGATGAACTAAGAAATAATTTCCGAGAAACCCCGGCTGATTGTCTTGTAGATTCTTCCATCTACTAAGAGTAGAATAAAAATTCTTTCTTCACTATAATTGCACAATACAACTTTCTCCCCTCTCTACATTATTATATATTGTAATTATTGACTATCTTCTTCAATTGGACTGTATATCAATCGCTGATAAAGCGCCCAGAATTGCCAATTATTACAGAAGAGCACATGTGATCGAATTAATCATTGCCACGCCAAAATTATTTATTCTACTGCGCAGGGAGAGAGTCTTTTAGGTCTATCATTGAAGTGAAAAGAGATTTCTGCAAACAGCTACTAAAATATCACACGAAATACAAAATTTAATCAATTTACCCTTTGATCCTCTTAGATTGCTTTGTAAGTTCGAAATCGTGCTTTGATTTAGGTATTTCCTTAAATCACACCCTCTCTTCTTTTTGTTTGTTGATTGTTTTTTGATTTCAATTCAAAGATAACAAGGGAAAGAGTGATGAAGGTCATCGTGGAAACACTTCTTATCAATAGTGATGGAACCCCTTCTTCATCTTCGCTGGATATTCCTGAATCAATTAATGTTGCGAAGTTAAAGATCGAAATAGCTTCTTCTTTGCTTGGAACTCCTTTCTTGCATCCCAACTTTTTGGTTTTAAGGCTACAAGATCGCGAACTCTCCGATCACACCAAATCTCTTGAACAATACTCTATTCAAGATTCAGATCGAATCACCTGTCTTGTGAAGGAGAGTGGCTACTATGACATCGAGCATAGTTTTGCTCTGTGTTGTAGCTTGCACGAGGTCTTCGAGGAGGTTCGGAAGTATTATGAAGAGAATGTCCGCCTAGTCAGTGAAATTGAGGCAGTAGAGACCGTCAGTCAATTCAAGTATCTTGGAGATTACCATGTTCATGAAGGTCGGCCAAGATTTCGAATCCAAATCCGTCGCGTGAAAGTGGCCGCCAAAGATATCGTCAGCGAATATCGTGTGGCTGGAGAAGAGGAGGGAGAGGAGCGACTACTTCCTATCAGCGATCATTTCAATGATGCTATTCGCTATGATGATTGCCAGACCTTCCCTCGACTCGTCGCCTTGAACAATGACATGATGCTGGCGATGCAGAAGTATGTCGATCTCTTTGAAAATGAGAACAAGAAAATCCTCAAAATTCTGCAGACATTTGCTCATAACTATTTAATAATATATCGAAACCTCAGGAGGTTACACGGTCTGGTGGAGGACGATGTTGATCGAATGCCTGAATTAGAAGAACACGAGCAAATCATAAACCAGCAGTTCAAACAATTGGCTTTGATGAATGTTGAATTCTCAGTTGACTTTTACGCATCTAAAGTTCTAAATTCTTCCCAAGCAAAGGCTTTGCGATCCCTTCTTCCCCGTGGAGCAGATACCAACTATCAGTTGTTGTACCGTGCGAGCAGAGACGGGAAGGACTCGTCCAGTTTCCATCGTCAATGTGATAATAGAGGCCCAACAGTGAGTATAATCAGAGATAATCATGGGAATATATTTGGTGGATACACTTCAGTGAGTTGGGATCAGAGTGGCGACTATTATCACGATCCGTCTGCCTTCTTATTTACCCTTCAAAATACGCATGGAATTCCCCCAACAAAATATGTGAAGAATGCAACAACTCATGCCATTTACTGTGCTTCAAACTATGGTCCCACCTTCGGCGGAGGACATGACATCTACATTGACAACGGCCACACGAACTCTTGCTACAGTCGATTCCCTCATTCTTTCACAGACACCACAGGCAAAGGGCGAAGCACTTTCACCCCGCAGAGTAATTTCACACCTGTTGAGATTGAGGTGTGGAAGTGTCCAAGTGAGGATTTCAGAAATTCTGTGATCCTAGATGATGCCCTGACCTATGCACTCAGAGAAATCCTCCCTTCAACTTGCAGTCCAACGTTGCTTTATCGTTCTAGCCGAGATGGTAGAGATGCAACAAGTTTTCATCATTTATGTGATAATCAAGGCTCCACAGTCACTCTGATCAGGGATGAAGAAGGAAACATCTTTGGTGGATTCGCGTCTTCTTCCTGGCACTCTGAGAATAGCTATTCTGACGATCTTTCCTCTTTTCTTTTTACCTTGAAAAATGCGCGGGGTGGTCCAGCGATGAAGTTTCTGCGAAACACTTCAATAGCTCACGGAATCTTCGGAGGAGTTGGATATGGCCCGACATTCGGCGGGGGTCACGATATCTACATCGACAATGTGTACAGTGATCAGTGCTATTGCAATTTCCCGTACTCTTACATTGATTCCACGGGTCTTGGAAGTGCTGTATTTACATCTAAGAAGAACTTTATTCCACAGGAAATAGAGGTATTCCGCATATAAATTATAAACTATAAACTCTGAACTGCTGTGCGCTATGTGAGCTAAGTACGAACTAGTGGTGTATAATTATGAAAGATTCTAACCAAAATCTGTTTGTTGAGAGTTGAGAAGGAAGAAGGTTGGATCTTTCTGTTCTGTTCTGTGTTCTGGTGAGTTGGTGGAAGCTTGTAAAAGCTTTTGAGACATAGATGAGTTGTCTATTCTATATTTTCTTCTTTTGTGCTCTTTGTATTCGAACACAGGCTGCTCCATGGATCTATCAAGCTCCGAATGCTTGGGATAAAGAATGGAAGAGTGGAGTTTGGACGTACCTTGATAAGGTTCCTATTGAGAGGTCGAGGATGGCGGTCATGGGAGGAGTTTACATTCCTGTCTACGCACCTACGAAGAATGCATCAGTCCTCGATGTTGGCTGCGGTGAGGGCACTTTGTCCGACTATCTGCTACCTGGAGTGCGGGAGAATTACGTTGGGGTCGATATTTCGAAGGAGGCAATCTCTAGAGCGAGAACCTTGCGAGCTCCTTTGAAGTTCGAGGTTTCTTTGGCCCATGAGTTTGTTCCGTCACAAAAGTTTGACGTCGTCATATTTTCAGAGATGCTTTATTATGTTGAGCATGAAAATGTTCTCAAGCAGTACGAAGGATATCTCAAGCCGAATGGTGTCATAATTATCTCTATATATCTGGGGAGCGATAATCGGCTTGACAAAAGTCACCAAGCGATTGTCGACTTCGCTCGTATCAAGTATAAAGTGCTTGATGAAGTTCAATTGGTGGGAATACTCACTCGTTCAAATGGGAAGAAAGAGCAAGTAAAGAGTCATGTGTTAGTGCTCCAGCCAAACACTATGTAACTCGAGCTATCATTTAAGAGTTAAGTAGGTTCAGTTCAAAGGACTTAGAGTAACAAACTGGTTGTTTGATTAGGGTTTTGATTATTTTACACTGTGATATTAAGGATTTTTAAGTAAATGTGGTTCATGGTTCAAATGCTTTTTTTTCATTGTAAGTAAGCTTGAATGAAGGATTCACTAGAGTATTATTAAAAGAAGAAGATTCTAGTTGTGTAAAAAGGAAGGGGGAATCCGGGATTCGAACCCGGGACCACTCGCACCCAAAGCGAGTATCATACCCCTAGACTAATTCCCCGATGTCATTCTGGCGAAATTAAAGAATGAAAATACCTTCTCATCGCATAGAGCTAGTATTAAAGATTTCCACACTAATTTCAGCGGAATGGTCTTAACTGCTTTGCTTTAATTGAAAGCTTTGATGATTAACAATTATATCACTATTGACTAACACTAGATTGTTTTTATTTTAAGTATGGGGAAGATGCTGGAAGGATCTTTCCTGACACTTCACCAAATCCGACTCGATGGCTTGAGCCTTGAGCAAAGCCAGAAAGAGTCAACGTGTCACCATCTTCCAAGAAATTGCGAGTTTTCTTCTCCTGTGTGGTGTTCTTTAACTCAACAGGCTTTGATCCTCTCCACGATAATTCTAAGAGCGACCCATAACTTGATGGAGTTGGACCAGAGATGGTTCCTGAACCGAGCAAATCTCCAGCTCTCATCGACGCCCCTGTAACACTGTGATGTACTAACTGCTGTTTGATGTTCCAGTAGAGATACTTGAAATTAGATTCGGAAATCGTTGATGCATTTTCATCTCCTTCTGGACGAAGGTTGACGGAGAGGTTGACATCATAGGTGCCGGTGGCGTAGTTAGGATCTCTGAGGTATTCCAGTGGCTCAGGATTATTCTGTACAGGTCCAGCGGAAGAGTTGCAACGGAAAGGTTCTAAAGCATCGAGAGTTACAATCCAAGGACTGATAGAGGTGCAAAAGTTCTTCGCGGTGAATGGGCCGAGAGGAACGTATTCCCATGCTTGGATGTCGCGTGCCGACCAATCATTGAGAAGAACGAGACCGAAGATGCGATCCTCTGCTTGATCGATCGTCACTGGAGTGCCGAGGGGATTGGTAGGACCCCCAAGGAAGGCACCCACCTCCAACTCGAAGTCCAACAGACGACAGGCGTTGAAGACTGAGCCATTCTTAGGCTCTGCAGGGTCTTTCTGAAGCTGTCCGCATGGTCTTCGCACATCAGTACCACTGACAACGATAGAGGAAGCTCTTCCGTGATAGCCCACAGGAAGATGCAACCAGTTAGGCTGTAAAGCGTTGTCCACGCCTCTGAACATTATGCCCACATTAGTGGCGTGCTCTCTCGAGGAGTAGAAGTCGGTGTATTCCGTCACACGAGCTGGTAGGTGTAAAAGAACCTCAGAGACTGGGAAGAATGCAGTGGCCTGGAGAGCTGAGTTAGATCTCAATCGATCGTCAGAGGAATCCGCTGACAGGAGACTGATGAGACGCTGGCGTGTAGCTCTCCACACAGGACGAGTATGCTCCATAAATGCATTTAATTCAGCATGGGCAAAGACATTCGAAGACAATCCAACATCGTTGAGGAGTCCAGCATCATAAACGGCGCTGAGATCCACGACAGTCTGACCGATGATAGTTGCTCCTCGCTTCTTTTCAGGGTCAGCTTTGGGTGAGAAGGTCCCAAAGGGAATATTTTGGATTGAAAAATGAGAGTCTTCTGCAACTGGAACCCACGACATGGCTGTGATCTAGTGATATATCTTGTGATTGATTGTGATTGATTGTCTTGTTCTCTCATTGAACTTGCCTTTAAAAGTCGAGATTTTTAAAAGTCGATTTATTTCATCTCATGCTCTAATATCGAGAGTTAGGGGTTCTCTCGATAGTGGAGGAGACGTTAAGAGACACGAAGAAAGACAGAGGAACTACTAATATATAATATACATAATATACATAATATATATATAATGTCTGCATTTTCTTCGAACGACGAGGTCACTTTGATCTCTGGTGATGGGGAGGAGTTCAAAGTTTCCTCTAAAGTTGCAGTTTTATCGGCTTTAGCTGCGGGAATGATCAGTGACGATGATCAAGACGAGGAGAAAAGAATCCCATTACCCAATGTTCGTAGAGAAATATTGGCAAAGGTTTTGGAATTTTGCAATCATTATCATGAAGAAAAGATGACAGAATTTGTGAAGGTAAGTGATGTTAACTATCATTCACCGTCACTTAATATTACTCGACACGCTGTGCTCTATCTTATAGCCTTTACAGAATCCAGATTTGTTTGCATTGGTGCAGCCGTATTACGCAGAGTTCATCACATCGCTGGACAAGGATACGTTGTTTAACCTCACACTAGCTGCGAACTACCTCGACATCAAACCACTGCTAGAACTATGCTGTGCGAGAATCGCATCGTTTATCAAGAATAAGACACCAGAGGAGATCCGAGTGAACTTAGACATCGTCAATGACTTCAGCCCTGAGGAAGAACAACAAGTGCGACTAGAGAATAAGTGGGTCGAGGATGTGTAACACGTCATACTATATCATTTGATAATCATCAATCCATTCTTTCATTGTTTTTTGTTATTGATATTTAAAATAATAATATTAAGATTTGTATTTGATGCTTTGTTGATGGAACACACTACAACTACAACCGCTGCAACAGCGTCAACACTCTGCTCAGAGAAGGGTTAGTTTATAGTTGTTATGTTATACTGTGATATATATACACCTATCTACAGTCGATGAGGAGGAGGAAGTCATCTCATCTAATCACACTACACATCGTGATAATATACTATTAGAACCCCGCTGATCTCTTTCTGCCAGTATATTTAGAGTCATTCTTAACAGTCTTCCCCAGTCGACGATGCTTGTCCTTCTTCATCTTAATCCAGTCAACACTCTTCGCAGGAGCTCTCTGCTTTCTCTCCTTCCTCCGCCTCAACTGCTGTGTTCTATCATAATAATAGCATAACAAGATCATATTAGCTGATAGCAGAGGTCTTACATGTTACTTCTAGCCACAACCTCCACGGATTCATCAGTTATATCACTTCCCATGGCCTTTGGCACGCGATAAGTGCGGTCGAAGGAGAGGCAGAGGTAGTACTTCTTCGCCTTCGTGGAGTTAGGGTAGTCCACCACCACTCCGCCAGCGAAGCCCACCTTAGAGGCGCACTGAGCGATCAACACGGCTTGTTCGGGATTCTCTGGATAGAATTGCAGCACAGCGCGGGCGTCTTTCTTGAGGATGGAGTAGAGCGAGGAGAAGAAGCGGTTGAGGCGCAGTTTAGGGTCTTGGTCAGAGCTATTGGAATAACACAGCCACTGCAGCGCTGAGATAGAAAGAGCTCCATCGAAGGTTCCAGGGCGGAAAGGAAGGCCTTGGCCCATATCTACTTGCATTAAATCGCCTGTCTCGCTCTCTTGCTCTGACGCCACCTCCAACATACTCCTAGAGATATCGCAGCCCACCCAATAGTGCCCAGCTTCCTCCACTTCCAATCCACTCAAACCACTACCACATCCAACATCGAGGAGATAGCAGGATTTTCCCTCAGGCAGGGCGAGCATCTCCAGTGCTCGCTGAGTGATCTCAGTCTGGATATTGTTGATGCGAGTGGATTGATCGTATTTTCTCGCCTCTGTATCGTTGTAATAGAGTTCAGGCGGATTGACTCCCTCAGGTCTCGACATAGTCTCTGTCTTCTCTTAGCTGTTAGAGGTCTGGTGTGTGTTGTATAGGGTAGTCTATAGTCTACTCTAGGGTAGTAGTCTAGTAGTGTGCTATATATTACTATGTATTACTATATATCTTATAGGGTTATTGTTATCACAGTATTGTTAACTGGTGAAGGAGAAAGACATGAAAATCCCTCACTTTTCCGAGTAAAAGGAAGGAATTCTCTGTTTTTGCAATAATACGCCTCCCCCTAGTGCTTTGATTTGATTTAAAGGTGTGAAAGACTAACGACTAACAGAGCTCTACTGTCTGAGACTGCGACACTCAGCGTGCATTCACACCTCCCGAACACACTTTGAGCCACAGTTGAGCGAATTGTATTCCCTTCGGATGGCAAGAACTAAACAAATCGCGAGAAAGAGGAGTAAGTCTCTTGTCTCTATCGACACTTTTGTCCTTTCTAATTCATGGTTTCGGTTGATCAGAGAGAGGTGAAGACCCCTCCTCACAGGGCAATGGCATGGAGATAATAGATCTGACCTCCCCCACTGATGGGAAGGAGATTCTTAACAGGAAGCAGAAGATGCGAAAACTCTTCAGACAGCAGCAGAAAGTCATTCGACAACTCGAGAAGAAATGTCAGAACCCTTCCTCCTCTGAGGAGGTACTGCTCGCTCAGAGCGATGGGTCGGTGCCTCTGGAGTCTTCCTCCGCGGTGCCTCTGAGTCAGATGGGTGTGGAGGAGAGGAAGGCGCTGATCGACGCCGCGACGAAGGAGGCAGTGGTGACGCGTCTGCTGCACCTCTTTCCCTCGAACAAAGACAAAGTCTGCCACACTGCGCCTTTCATCAGCAAGAGCGACCATCACCGTCAGGTCGTCCGCGTGAAGAAGCAGCTGGGCAAGATGCCCTTCCAGGCCCTCAAGACTGACGTCTGCTGGCTCTCCTCCGAGGGAGTGTCGAGTCGCTCTCGCTCCGTCGAAGGAATGACTTTGGCTGAGGAGTTGCTGAAGTTCGCTGACTACGTGGCGGTAAGAACACTTCCTTGCACCCCTCTACCACTTCTGCCTCACTACCACTACCTCTAACTCTCCCTCTCTCCCTCTACCATGCACTGTTCATAGTTATCTCAAGGGGAAAGAAGCTCGCGTCAGAGGCTGTTGAAGGAGCTCTCTGACGTGGTTTTGAGCAAGTTCCCTGCTGCGTCAGTCACTGCCTTCGGATCGTATTCCGCTGACCTATCAATCTTCCTCAGCGACCTCGACGTGTCTATCCACTTCCCCCAATCTCCGCCTACCTCTCTACCTCCCACCCTACCTCCTAACTCCTCCTCGATCACTACCTCAGCAGAGTCCAGAGCTCCCACACAAGCACCGAACCAACACATCTACCTCGACCATTCAGACCACTCAGACGGAGACGAAGGAGCAGCGAAGACCGAGACGAAGACAGAGGACGATGACGTCATCTGCTGGACTATCGATACTCAGCTAGCAGGTAAGAATGCTCTGACGTCACCCACCCATCGAATAGAGTCAGAGAAAGAGAAGGATGGCGCTGACCTGTACTGCTTTGACGAGAGTGACTTCATTCGACAAGAAGAGGTTTCGCTGCATTATGACGTCAGCGCCACCTCCTCTGAGGAGGAGCGTAGTGATGCGGCAGGTGCGGTGACGATCGATGATTTCGACGATGACGATGACGATGACGACAGCTCTAAGGAGGATGAGGTAGAGGAAGACGAGGAAGAGGTAGCGGTGGTGGAGGAAGGGAGTGACGTGGAGGTGGAGGAGGATCTAGACATCCAAGTAATCGGCCTTCCCTCGCACACGTCAGAGGAGCGCCGTTCACTGAATGCGTCGGAGATGGAGTTCTCCAACGCCTTCCAGTTCGACAGTGACGATGGCGAGTACGTCAGCGCCACTGTGTCTGCGGAGAGAGCAGAGAAGCAGAGGGCCACCAAGGAACGTGACGTCATCGTGGGTAAGTTGAAGTCTCTCATGCCGGTGCTGAAGGTGAGTGCTGTGACGTATTAGTTGTATGAAGTGAAGTGGTGTGATGACGTCACTCGTAGGCGATGGATTGGAGTGATAAGATCGAGTTTCGCTCTCGCGCTAAAGTGCCCATCATCAATCTCTTCCACCTCAACGGGGTGGAGTGTGACGTGTCTATCGGCCAGGCGGCAAAGGACACGTCAGAGCTCGTGGCGGCGCTGAAGGCAAAGACCGGGCCAGCGCTCTTCGTGCTGTCAGCCTTCCTCAAGGTCTTCTTAGGGCAGCTGGACCTGGACAAGCCCTTCACAGGGGGGCTAGGCTCCTTCAAACTATACCTCATGATCGCGAGACACGTCAGCGACTTCTACCCCAACTACCAGCGACAACTGCCTGCCACCCCGTCAGAGCACACCTCAGCACTGGTCTACGGAGAGATGCTGCTGTCCTTCCTGCAGTTCTATGGCAACCCGCTGAACCTGAACGAACACTCTGACGTCACCTTCGATGGCGTGTCAGTGTCTTTCTCGAACACGCGTCTGGCGAGAGAGCTGCAGACGTCATTCCGCACTGCTCACGACATTCTCATCGCGGCGAGTCAGCAGCGCCTCGCTCTACTGAAGCAGAGGTGGCGTCAGCGCCAGCAAGGACAGCAGAGCTGGGAGGAAGATGACGCAAGCAACGAGTACTCGCTGAGTCTGTTGGGCACTGTCATCGACGCTGCGAGACTACGTCAGCAGAGGTCGCAGCATCAGAGGCAGTGTGATTTGTTCCCGCTGAGATCAGAGCAGCTGACTGACGTACTTGTCTCACAGCAGCTGCTGCCACACCTCCTCGACAGAGTAGACCTAGAGCCAGCCGCGCTGACGTTGCAGCAGCTCGAGGCAGTGAACACGTCACTCGCGTTAAGACTGCGCTCCTTCGACTCCCTCGAACGACTGACGCAGGCGCTGAGCTCAGAGCAGCAGAGACAGCAACGTCAGCGAAGGACTCAACAAGTCGCGTCAGCAGTGTCTTCCGCCTCCTCTGCGCTGACGTCGACCTACTCCTTCAACCACTACGGTGTGGTTGGGCAGAGTGTGGCGCAGGCGATGATGTCGAGGGAGGGAGGTGCGCTGAGTCAGAGCAAAAGGAAGATGAAGCAGAGGAAGAAGAGGAAGAGCTCTCTGACGTCATCTTCCTATGAGGAGGGACGCGATGACGACTACTGGGAAGAGGAGGAAGTGGAGGAGAGGAGGAGGAAGGTGCGTCGTTATGATTCGCAGCAGAGAGAATACAGTGAGAGAGAGGGACTACCTCAACCTCAGACTACTGCGAGGAATGACATGTCTGATAAGATCAACCAGCTCAGACATTCCATCAATGTTTATAAAGAGAAACTGCACAGTCTCAACAGCTAGTGACTGTTGATATGTGACGTCACTCACTTGTCTTGAGTGTCTTTTACTCCTTGTAAATAAATAACTTCCTCCCCTATGATAGACTCTCTATGAGGTATGATTTATCTGATGTCTGATAAAAGATCCTCGTATATTATCTGATGTAAGCTACTGTATGTACTATCGACTTACTATCTATCCACTTTATTAATAATAGTTGTTAGTTGTGCTTATTGTGCTCTTTTCAAGCCCCAAATCTCTCTCCATGTCTCTCTGAGATAAAAAATAAAGATATCTTATGAGATGGAGAAGATAGCGACAATACTCTGGACAGAAGTACAATCCTACCTCAGCGATGCTAGAGATTGGATGCAGTTGATGAATACTTCGAAGAGTTTGTTTGATCATTGCAAATACGAAACAATACAGGTCACAATACCTGCTATTGAAGTCCTGCAATCGAGACAACTGCCTCAAATCATCAACAGACTCTCTCATCCTGAAGATCAAGTTCACTTAAAGGTGAATGTGTCAGCATTGAAGGAGGCTCATTCCCTCGCATCGAGTGAAAAGCTCGTCGAGTTCGTCGCGTGGTTTATCTCCTCGACTCCTGCGAGGTCATTGACGTGGACTCACTGCACAGATATTATCGATCGCATTCCAGTGGCTTACGAGATCTTCAGTCGTGTGGAGCGGTTATCTCTGAGAGGCGGTGGCAGTACGATCGATCTCTCTCGCCTCTCTGAGAACAATAGGCTGAGAGTGCTGACGTTGGATGACGTGGAGTTCGTTCCCTTCGGATGCACGAGTAATCTCAGAGGGTTGAAGGAGTTACATGTGTCTAATGTTTGGGTGATAGATGTCTTCCTTCAACCCTCCCCTGACGTCACCTCTACCTCTGTCTCTAAGAAGTCTAAATATAAATATAAGTACAAGGACAAGAAGCCTCATCCCTTCGCCGAATATGAGTTTCCAGGCCTTAAGAAGGTGTCATTTACTAGCTGTAAGAGTCGCTTTGTTGATTTTAATCCGATGAAGTTCAGTCATGTCTCTGACGTCACATTTGAGAGCAGCGGCACTCCCCTCTTATCATCGCTCACCAATCTCTCTTCCTTGGTCTTAGGCTCTCCTGGAGTTCCATCCTTTGCAGAGTTTGACAAGCTGCTGACTCAGTCATGTCCTCTGACGAGGTTTAAGGTCAAAGGCGTGGACATAGACAATAAAATACTTTCAACACTCGCACTAGACCGCAAGATACGTCATCTGAAAGTTGGGAATTATCTATCAAAAGCTGTGCCTCTTATCCCTTCTTTGAGGTGTCTAGCGCTGGTCGGAAGTCGAAAACTCTTCAACTGCCAGAACCTCGAACATCTCTTCTCTGTCGAGATTGTTTCATGTCGTGACTTGAAGTCGTTAGAAGGGCTGGCGAGAGTTCCAGTTGTATCAGTCATTCAGTGTTGGGAACTGACTCATCTGGAAGACTTGCGCAGTGATAAGTGCAATCGAAGTATTACGATAGAGTATCTTCCCAAGGTACGAGACTTTAGTCCTCTGAACAACGTCAGGACAGTTTCTATCACAAGATGTCAAGGCTTCAGAAACTGCAGTGATGTTAGTGGTGTGTGGGATTTAACTCTTAGAGATTGCGAGGGACTTGAAAGCATCAGTTCAGCGCTTAGAAACTGCCAATCATTAACGTTGTTAGGTATGAGTCATTTGAGTAGTTTGGTGGAGGTTAGGGATATTAAGGAGATTACCTTTGGCTATTTTCGCACTAATAAGTTATTATATGGGCTAGGAGGTGATAGGAATCAGAAGATCGTGTTCTTTGAAGGCAATACCCTGATGACTTACCTTACCTAGATCAATACCTGAGATTCGAGCGCAAAAATGAAAAGATTATTTGCAGGATTTTACTTAAAAGATCTTCAATTTAAATTGTCTCGTTTGAGATCGAAGAACACTAATATACAGAAGAAAACATGTATTAGTGTAGCAAAAAGGAAGGGGGAATCCGGGATTCGAACCCGGGACCACTCGCACCCAAAGCGAGTATCATACCCCTAGACTAATTCCCCGATACAAATACGGCAGTACTTTGGAATATAAAGAGATCAATATCTTCTGTTGTTAAATGAAATAAATAAAACGTAATAGTTAACATATGTCAACGATAAGAAAGAATTATGAAAAGAATGATCCCCCCTATCTCTTATTCTTACCCCCATATCTTACTGAAAAACTGCAACAACTCATTCAAGAGATCGGATCTGACACTGAAGGTGATGCACATCAGCGGATGGTTGCCTTCCAACAACTCTGCGACTACACGAGAATTGAGAATTACCAATATGCAATCATTTCCAATTCCTCTTTGAATATCGTCAGTTTATTTGTGGACTGGCTGGATCGCTTCTCTCACGAGTCTCGTGTCGTGTTCTACATCACTGCCTGTGTGTGGTATCTGTCCAGGAATTCTAAAGCCACTGAACACCTCTGCCAACCACTCGACAAGTGTGGGCCATCTTCAACCTCACTGCTGATCTTGTTGCTCACTCAGTTCCTTCATTTAACCCTCTATAATATCAATGTGAACATCCTCAACGCGCTGTCTAACTGCTGTCTGAACCAGCAGAACCACCGCCACCTCCTCGCGCACCCCTCCTTCGACCTGCTCTCCCTCGCCTCCGACGATATCTTCAACTCCCCTACCACCTCACGACACTATCGCACGCTTGGATGTCTCGCCTCGATGATTCACAGCAGTGACGTGGTGCACCTCCTCGCACACCCTTTCCTCGAGAGAATGACGTGTCGCCTCATAGAGGGGGGACCTCACCCCTCCAGGTGGATCGATCGCTTTGTAGGCAGTGAGATCTGGTCGCTCTACACACTGCTGTCGCTGTCATCGCACTGCCACAGTCACTCCCTCGTCAGACAGAGGATGTGGTCGCTGACGTCATCACTGCTGCACTACCTCTATGAGCTCAGCACTACCAGCGAGATTGAGGGACTGAACGCCGCCATTATCCTGCTGAATTTGTCTTCCTCTGCGTCGATCGAGGAGGAAGGAGAAGCGCTGACGTGGCGAGAGAGACTGCGAGTGACGTGGTTTCTTCGTACTGGTCGTGGGTCACTTCTGGAGGATCTATTAGCGGTGTATGAGCTCACACTGAGTGGCGATCAGACGTCGAGTCTCTTTGTCCTGATGAGTGACAAGGGCTTCTCTTACGGCATGCTGCGAGTCCACGTCATCGCTCTGACCCTGAAGCTTCTCTGTCGCTCGTCACAGCAAACCTGCCGCCTTGTCTTCGCTCAGCAAGAGAGACTTGTGCCTCTGCTTCGCCGCACCGTGCGTCTCTTCGTGGACGATGCGCCTGAGTGCACTGCGAGGGTGGCCTTCAGCTTAGAGGAGGCGGGAGGAGGTGGCAGTGATGTAGAGGCGGTGTTGCATGTCCTCGAAATATACTTGCTCTACCTCGATCACCTGACGACACCTAAGACTAAAGACTCTACCGTCGTTAAAGATTGTGTAGATGACGTCAAAGCAGTGCTGTCTTTGTCGTTGGAAGGGAGTGAGGAGAGGAAGAGGAGGTGCATCGCCTACGATGCTGTTGAAGGTCTCCATCGCCTGTGTCATGTGATCTTAGAGAGAGCAGACGAGCTTCCATCTCTTATTAATACACTGTCGTCAGAAGAGAGGTGTGAAGGAGAAGAAGATGCGGTAGAGCTATGACACTACTGATACAGGAGAGAGGGTGCAGTGAAAAGACGGAGAGCTCCAGCGTTAAGATGGAGGAAGTATCTCTGCCACTAAGAGAGCAAAGCTTGTGGAGAGTTTAGTAACCCCACAGTAATGCCCTCGCATTTCTTCTCCCAACCAAAGCAGGTGGTGTGACGTAGGTAAGAGATTGGTGTTGATTCCACTGCTCGTGAACAAGCTGCGAGTCGAATGAGCGCTGTTTTATCTATCGTTTTCTATCAACAGGAAACAATAGAGGAAAGAATAATGCAGCGACAACTATCAAAAGAAGGGTTAGCAGACCTGACGTCGTGAACGATTAATTCTTTCGCTCTTCACTTGCAGGAATTACCTGACACATTATCTGTTTTTTAATGAAACACAGTGCAAGGAGAAGAGAGAAGGGGTTACAGTCGACCAATCGAGATGAGGTGAGTGGAAAAGCATAGAATCGACAAATAGAAAAGATTGCGTGTTGCAGAAGATTCTATTGAACTGCCCTTTCAAGGAATTCTGAAGTTTCCTGAGAAGCGAAGAGAAACCATGCAGGCCATTGAGAAGGAATTACTGATCTGAGTAAATGGTCGCATCACTGTGACCCCATCGCTCGATGATGTCGATCACATGGATCTTCTGATGTGGTGGACACCATAGCGAAAGCAATAGATGCAACGAATCAATTAGATGACTTCCAACTCTAACATGGATTGACCATACTTATCAGACCTGCCTACTTTAAAGGAGGATCAGCAGATCTAAGATATTATCTCTCTCTCCTCTATAGGATAGCCTTTACTTTCTCGCAAAGACGAGCAGATGAGCTTTTTAAGACCGCTTATAATTGGAGATGTCAGAAAGTGCGTGTGTGTCGTGATTGTTTGAGATCTCCAAGTATTACACTATAATTGGAGGTTGGAGGACTTTGAACGACCGTTCAGATTGATGAGTCAGAGTTTGGTATCATCGATGTCATCACGTTGAGGGGGTTTGGGTTGTCGGAAGTCGGAAGATCATGAGACTCGAACATCCGCGAAAAATTGAAGGAAGGTGTGCTAGTTTCAAGAGAAAGGCCAGTTAGTAAGAGAACAGCGGAATGCCATGAAGGCCTTTCAAATGATGAGGAGCGATTCGTTCGAGGCTGATACTACATTAGAAAAACTTGTGCTATGAGCTGATTTGGCAGCTCAATAATTTTAAAATTCATTGATACACTGCTCGCCATGAGTGCAACGCCATGATTAACAAAAACTTTCTGATGCGATGACTCTCGTTACTAGAGACAGAAACAAATCCAAAAAACAAACACTGAAAACATCTCAATCCTCACCTCTCAATCCTCCACTACTATCAACAGACACAGCACACGACCTCCTATCACAACCTATCACAACCTACCCTAACCCTAACCTCCCTAATCTATTAGGACTACAGGCTAATCTCTTTATCTCTGTATCTCTTTGTTGTCTGTGGTGATGAGCTCCAACTCCAACAAACACCACAACGTCATGACTGGCAATCCCACTCCTTTTCATTCCAACTCGAATGCGAATGGAAGTGCTGTAGTGATTAACAAAATGATACAGACCAAGCAACAGCGTCTCTACCAACTGAATCTCGAAACAACGCCAAGAGACTCCCGTTACTCTAACAACCTCATGGAACTAATGAAGAAAGAAGAGGTTCTCTTGAAGGATCCGAGCTCTGCTGCTACGAAGTCCATTCTGCAGAAAGTAGATGACTCGTTGCGCGCGGAGACCAGAGCTTTCTTCCATAAGCTCGTCGTGCAAAACGTGAAGAAGTACGAACAACTTCAAGAGAAATTCGCGAAGGAACGAGAGCAGTTTAAGCACGATCTTTTGAGAGAATTGCAACAAAAGTATGATAGTTCGATCACCTACCACGATCTGATCGACAACACCACTGGTGTGCTCTATCCTTCCTCTCATTCTCCCGCTGGTCGCGCTCCCTCTCCAAACCACGTCTTTACCGCAGAGGACCTGGAAAGAGAGGAGGAACGCTTGCAAATCGATTATTACTCGCACTGGCACGAGTATGAGATGCTGCACTTGCAGGAGGCTTTCAGACTGCAGAGTGCCAAAATCGACAACGATTGGCTGCAGCATGAGGTGCAGTTAAAGTCTGAATACGACTCGAAGAAGGCGCCTTTTCTTCCGAAGTCTGCTACTATGTCAGATCCTGCACAAAGTGCAGAGAATAGCTTTGCGGCAACGACACCGCAGCCGAATCGCTGGCATAATGCAGAGAAACAGAAGACGCTAATTCACACTGCGCCGGTTTTCTCTCCCTCCACTCACCAGCTTTCGAGACCAAGTTCAGCGATGAGAAGAGGGAGCAAAAGCTCGAAGGAGAGTGCTATGGCGAATACTCTTGAGGTGAGTTGCCATCCCATCTCGTGTAATGAAATGCTAACTATTTGATGCTAGCTCGATCGATTAGACAGGGAGTATCAAGAAACTCTCGGCACTCTGCTCCGACAGAAAGCAGACGCTAAGCGCTGGCTATTACGTCAGCAGATCCGACTTAACGCACAATGCGACGAAGTCAAGAGAGAGAAAGCCTTCATCGGTCAAATGATGTCTGAAGAGGCGAAAGACACACAAATGCTCCTGGCTAAGATCCAACAACTATTGAAGAAAACGTCAGCACACACCACAACACGGCCTGTTAATGTGAGCTCTGACCTTATTCTTAGCAGTGTGAGTGGTAGCCGACCGAGTAGTTCCCAGTATCCTAGGGATCATAGTCTGGAGCATCAGAATTCCGGTTCTCTCTCACAATATCCACGGGTTGGCAATCGCAGTCGCACATATACTACCTAGAGGCGCTGTTCATCATCGATATTGAAAGATTTATTTCGCGTTATTGTTAGGCAGTCTCTTTCCTTTGTATTTTGTATTGGTTTTATCATTTTCTTACATCATACCCCTCCCTTACCCTTACAAAACTCTAATTTTTCGAGAAGTGAGAAAGTCGAGTATTTTAAGACAACTGCAGAAAATTTAATTCTTCTCTCAAGAGAACAACTATAAAGCAGCAGAGCGATGGAGGGACTCGAGGAATCTTCATTTCTTGAAGAGGTCAACCAACTAACCAACGATGAGATCAAGCAGAGAATCCGAGCGCTTGATAACGAAATCAGGATCATGAAGAGCGACATCGGCTCAATCAAACACGCAACAAAACAACAGCAAGATCACATCAAAGACAACAAAGAGAAGATCAAAGTAAACAAGCAATTGCCTTACCTAGTGGCCAATGTTGTAGAGATTGTGGAGCCTTTTGAGGAGAAAGAAGAGGATTCTAATCAGGCCGCTGTCGACTTATCTCTCACCCCTGAGGGGAAGGGCGTGGTCGTGAAAACATCCACAAGACAAACAGTATTTTTACCCATCCCAGGTTTAGTGAGAGCAGAAGAAATGAAGCCAGGAGAACTGGTAGGAGTGAACAAGGACTCGTACATCGTCTTAGAGAAGCTGCCAGCAGAGTTCGACTCTCGAGTCAAAGCGATGGAGGTAGACGAGCGACCCACCGAAGACTATACCGACATTGGTGGGTTGGATAAACAGATTCAAGAGTTGATCGAAGCTGTGGTTTTGCCGATGACGCAGGCGGAGAAGTTCGAAACTGTGGGCATTCGCGCGCCCAAAGGAGTGTTGCTCTACGGTCCTCCAGGCACCGGCAAGACACTGCTCGCTCGTGCATGTGCAAAGAACACTGATGCCGTTTTCCTTAAGCTTGCAGGTCCGCAGCTAGTGCAGATGTACATTGGAGACGGCGCTAAACTCATTCGAGACGCTTTCGACCTCGCTAAGGATAAGATTCAGAAGGAGGGCAGGAAGGGCGCCATCATTTTCATTGACGAGTTAGATGCCATCGGTACGAAGCGCTACGGCGGAGAGCAATCAGGTGATCGTGAGGTGCAACGAACTATGTTGGAACTGTTGAACCAGCTCGACGGCTTCTCCTCCAACGACAAGATCAAAGTCATCGCAGCGACAAATCGCCCCGACACACTGGATCCTGCCTTGCTAAGATCAGGTAGATTGGATCGTAAAGTTGAGCTCCCTCATCCAGGAGAGGCGGCGAGAGCACAGATCATGAAGATTCATTCGAGGAAGATGCGCTACGACGAGCATGACGTAAACTTCGAGGAGCTCGCTAGATGCACAGAAGACTTCAACGGTGCACAGATGAAAGCGATTGCAGTGGAGGCGGGAATGATTGCTCTCCGAAGAGAGTCGTCGATTGTGAAGCATGAGGATTACATGGAGGCGATCAATGTCGTCGCCGCGAAGAAGAAAGGCTCTCTAGACTATTACGCCTAGACCGCGTCATCATCTAATCTAATCCGAATCTGTTCTTCGTGTTCTTCTCTCTCCTTCTATTATAGAGGTGATGTTGCGGTGTGTGATGCTGAGAAGTCGTTGGAAGGGATTCTTCGCCACGTATATCGCCACTCCCTGCAAGAAGATGACGTTGCCCGGACTAATAAGCAACAACAACTTCGGAAACGCTTGCTGCAGTCTAGCCATCTCCTCAGGTGAAAGGAAGCCGTTGACACTGCCTGTGCCGTCCTGCAGAGAGAGCGACACACTGCCGTCATAGGCGACACTCACCTCCTCGATCACCGCGACCAAACCAGCGATCACCAGATCATGCAGTCCCTCCTGTACATCAGATATAGGTGCAAGACAATAGGTACGAAGGATATCTGAGGTCGCTTCGCGTTAGTCTAGCTCTTGAAGGTGAGGGAAGGTGTTCGCTTACCTGTGACATCTCTCGCGAGATCATCTGATGAGAGACCAAACAACGACCTCAAGGCAGAGATCACCAAAAACTAGAAAAATGACATGAGAACTACGCAAGCTTAGAGAAATGGCTGATCGTACGTGATTGCTTTGAGTGGGAGAAGATAAGATTTCAGTGGTTGTCTGTATTGACAGGTTGGGGGTGTTCTCCCCATTTATATGGACCCTGTCCTGCGATAATCTCGACGCTGGTCCAGGAATCCTTCTCATGTTTCCACACAGCACAGGCCCATGAGGAAGAGAGAAAGAGTCTAGAGTCCAGATCGAGAACGAGAAGGAAGAGATGACTTTCTGTCTCGGTGTTACCGAATATATGTCGGTAGGCCGATAGAGGCCGTTACTGTTTTGAGTTCAAATCATAGTATTAATAGTGACAATCAAACCACAATAACATCACATTCCACCCCTCAGAACACTAGAGAGAATGTCGATTCTTCAAGAGAAGAATCTATCTTTACACCGCTTTGATCTTTGTCCAGCGATGGATCTGGTTGCTTTCTTAACACATGAAGGATTCATCTGCGTTCATCGCACTATCTCCTGGTATGACAATCTCACTGTTTGTAGCTGGATTTGAATGATATTGGTAGGGAGCGAGTCTATGTGCGAAAGATTGAGGAGGTGGTGCAGGAGAAGAGCGACCAGCCTCTCACGGTCACGGCTCTCAAGTTCTCTCTAGATGGGAAGTTCTTGGCTCTCGGCTTCAGCAGTGGGCTGGTCGTTCTGATTGACATAGAATTCTCTGTCACTTTTCAGAAGACCTTAGCGAGCCCAGTAAGCAGTGTGACGTGGCAGCGCTTCCCTGTGACGTCATCTAAGAGGAGTGACGTCGCCGAGTCATTGGAACTCGATGAGTTGTTCGAGCAGGAGTCCAACGATTCTCACCGTCCCGATGATCGCCAGCGCTGTTTGCGTCTGTTAGCTGACTCGCTGCTCTTCGTCTTTCTCAGCGATCTGACGATGGTCGTGCTGAGCTATGGCGTGGAGATCGTCTATCTGACGTCATTACAGTCCCTCTTGAAGCTACCAACACCCCCTCACCACCTCGCTCTCACTCCACACCTCCTGTCGCTCTCTCAGCAACGCCGACTTGTTTTAAGCATGTCCCTAACTCCCTCCTCCGCCCCTGACGTCATCGCAGCCTCGCCATCCTCGTCACAGCGCTTCCTCAGACACGTGGAGCAGCTCCGTCGCCTGTCTTACATCTCCCTGCTGACGTCAGCCCATCTGCGGCAGCTGGAGGAGGTGGTGGCGGGGATGGCGAGGAGGTGGAGGGAGTGCGTCAAGACGATTCCTGCGAAGATATCGCTGCTGACGTCACTCTTGCAGGGCTATGAGCTGCGTCTAACGCCTGTGGAGTTCCTTCACTCTCTGACGTTGTGTGGCTTGTGGCATCCGGCGGCGCTGACGTCATTCTCGTCGCATTGGAACGAGCAAGGAATCGTCAGAATGCGCGCATCCGTCGACTCCACCACCAAACACGTCATCCGTTGTCTGCAGTTCAAAATCCTCCCAGCTCTGACGTCCTTGTTCCTCCTCGCCACGTAAGCACAGAAACACCCCCGTCAATGACGTCACTCCTTTGTCTCTCTTACAGCGAGTATGTGGCAATCTGTTCCCTTCTGAGAGGAGAAGATGAGGAAGCCACGTCAGGTAATCGCTTCCTTTAGATCACATCAGATGACGTCATGTCTGTCATTCTCTCTCTAGAGTATCGCGAGAGACTGGCCTATCGAGAGAGTGCGTGGCAGTCGTTTTCCCTGGAGATCGTTTCTCTCTTCCTCGCGTACGATCGAACACTGCACGAGGCCAAGTACGTCAGAGAGGCGATGTTGAGCTTCTTCCAGGTGAGTGATAACGTCATCTTCCTGCTGTCTCTTATATCGGTAGTTCGTGAGGGATTGCTTCCAGGAGGCCACGTCATCCTCTACCTCGAGTGGCGATGGCGTCACTCCAGCAGCGAGTCACACAGTGGACTACGTCATCAGGTGAGGCTGTGGTAGCAGAGTTAGTAGTGACGTCACTCGTTGTTTGGTAGGGAAAAGTGCGGCGTTTTCTTCTCGCCGATGTCAAATCGACCGGCGATTCAGAACGCTGAGTACGTCACAGGCAGTCACCTCTTTGCACACCTCTCATTCGAGGGAGTGACGCCAGCACCTCCTCTGCGCTCTTGCGCCCCCTCTGACCCTAATCCTGACGTCATTGTGCAGGAGCGCATATCGCGAGAGAAGGAGGCGCTGCTGCAGTCTCTGACGCACGATCTCCAGCAAGCATTCACTACCTCTGAGGAGGTAGAGGGAGTATCGTCAGAGCAGGCGCAACTCTTCCTTCAGCACATCCTCGCTTCCTCTACCTCCTCCTCCTCTTCTCTCCTCTTCGGCCAGCAAGTGAAGGTGAGTGACGTCATCGCCAATAATCGTATTTCTCATCGTACCGCGCATAGAAAACGGTTCAGCTGTACGCTAAATCGATCGAACCCTTTCCATTGGATCTGTTCACCACCGCCTATGACGCGACCAGCTCACCGCCCACCTCCTTCTCCACCTCCTCGATGTCTCTTGCATCGAGAGTGCAGTCGCAGCGGACTACTGTCTTGATGACGCACTTCCCTTTCAGAGAGGAGGGAGTCGGCTTATCGAGAGTTCGATCGGATTTCGCCTTGCTGAGGGTTTGTCTCTCAGAGACCTCTGACGTCATCTTGCAGCTGCTCGAGAAAGATGCACAGCGAAATGAGATGCGATTCGCTGCTCGAGTTAGTTTACGTCACGACTCCCCGGACAAGCAGTTGAAGGGAGTGCAGCTCTTCCTGTACGACCGCACCTCCTCTCCCTCCTCAGAGGCGCAGGCGAATGAGGCAGAACAGCAGATGCGTCACTTCCAGGTAGTGGTGTTGGAGGAGGTGCAAGGGGTGCAAGGAGAGGACAGGAAACTGACTGTGCGGAAGTTCAGCCTCGCTGACGTCACCTTCACTCGACTGAAAGGCAATGAGACATCCGAGGAGGTGCAGAAGGTAGTGTTGGTACCTGCGTCAGTGACGAGTGAAGTCTTGTTACATGCTAGCTGTGAGAGAGTAGAGGGTGACGTCAGCAGCGGGCGTGGCATTCTCTTGCTACAGCAGATTCCCTTCTCTCCTACGATTCTTAGCAGAGTCCACGTCATAGACTTAGAGGCAGAAGAAGAGGAGGACGATGAGGGAGAAGACGAAGAAGAGGAGGTGGAGGAGGAAGAAGAAGAAGAGGAGGATGTGTAGGGTTAGGGTAGGGTTAGGTCATATTTATTTAGGGTTGTTAGGGTTATTTGTATTCGCTGTAACTACAATACTTACAAAGCTGCTGCACTACCTTCTACTATAAACTACATCACACGACACTACCTCTGCATTAGTCAGAGGAGGCGTCAGCCTGGTCGCTGTTAGGGATGACGTGGAACTGCACCATCTCCACCCCCTCCTCCACCTCCTCGTCTTCTTCTACCTCGTCATCTTCCTCGGCGAGGATAGTGAACGCCGCCCTGCCGCCTTGATCTTTCGCCACGGGATTGAGCACGTCAGCACCAACCAGGCCCTTGTGCTCGGAGTCCTCGAAGCGCAGACGTCGGTACTCGCGTTGCTCCTGCATGCTAAGGAGGTGGAAGGCGAGGTAGAGCACGAGCAGCGCGATGACGCAGACGAAGATGGTCACTGGCATCATGTACGGGTCGATGTAACTCATGAGGAAGCCAATGCAGACAGGGATGATGGACTCTCCCATCGTTGCTCCGACCATGAACATCGTGGTGGAGTTAGCGTCGACCTTGTACCCGTAGTCTCCGAAGATCGTCATCATCACAGGAAACATCGCGGCGAGTGAGAAACCAGCAAAGCCAGAGACAAAGGATGCGATGGAGTAGGAGGAAGTGAGGATGGTGAGTGACAGGAAGCCTGTGATGACGCCTAGTGCGAGTTGCACGCGGATCATGCTCGAGGACGACAGGAAGATCGCCGTCGGGATCGCGAGAATTCTCCCCGCAGTTAGTGCTGCCCAGAAAATGGCGGAAAGATAAGCAGCCTTTGAGTCGCTCTGAGTCACATCTTCTATGAGCGAGTAGGAGGGGATCCAGCCAGCGAAGCCCGTCTCTGCGCCCACGTAGATGAAGAAGAAGAGAGAGACGATGAGCTTGAAACTCAGGGGAGCCGCACGACCCTCACCCTCGCCCTCTTGGGTGCTTCCATCACTCTCTCCTTCATTGCCACTGCCTTCAGCGGAGTCGCTGTTAACCTTCTTATTGCCGTAGCCGAGGAAGTTCGACAGCATGATCGACAGGAAGGGAAGGAGAGAGGAGACTGCGATCACATAGAAGTCAACGCCATAGCCAAAGCCTCCTATTAATGCGGGACCAATGATCGCTCCTATGCCGAAGCATGAGTGCATGGCTTGCATCCAAGGCCCCACTCTCCTGCCCCACATCTCAGGCAGCGCACAGTTCGTCAGAGTGTCGATCATGCCGTAGGTGATGCCTTGCACGAAGAACAACACCACACAAAAGGCAAAGTTGTTCGTTTGGGTGATGAAGATGAGAGACAGTCCGCAGACGAGCTCACTGGTCGCAGCCATGAACTCCTTCGAGTAAGGGATGTTCTTGAAAGAAAGAACCCATGCACTGAACAGAGTCCCTATTAGATATCCCACTCCTCGAGAGGTGAAGGTAGCTCCCATCTCAGAGATTGACTTTCCGTAATGCTGTGATAGAGCGGGAAGAGCTGGACCAAGAGAGGCAGCAGATGCTCCATAAACGATGAATATCAGACAACACGAGAAACTGGCGATCACATAGGGAATGTCATCTTTGGTCACAACACAACCTGCGGCCTGTTTGTGTTGAGAAGGAGTCTCATCTGCCATGTTAACGGGGACTAGTCTCTGCTCGATCTATCTATGCTCTATTAAGATAAGTGGAGACACTGCTCTATCGCGAGACATAGCTTCTTATCGAGAGTGACAATCACAATACAATATAAGACATCCAACACTACTACTACTACTAGATCACCAGACATATAGACATATAGTACCATACCAAGCCATGGCTTCCCTCTCTTCTATAAACCTTGACAACCTTCCCTTTTACAAGCAAGCAGGGTGGTCACAAGATGAACAGCATTTCCCCTACTTGCTCCTTACCCTCGCATTCACATCGTTCGTCTTTCTCCTGGAAATCTCCCTCGACTTTCGCCAGCTGCACAAGTTCTCCCACAATGATGGCATCCCGAAGGAACTTAAGGAGCATGTGAAGGAGGAAACCTTCACCAAGGCTATCGCGTATCGTAAAGATCTCTTCTCGTTCAAGATCGTTGAGTCGATTTTCTCCTTCGCTCTCTCAGTGGCCTTCATGGTCTACGGCTACCTTCCTTACGTGTGGGACGTGTCAGCAAATACGGTCTTCGAGTCTTCCACCTCCTTCTTACCCCTGTGGATCGCCACCTCGCCCTACTGGAAGGAGGTGTTGGTGACGTGGATCTTCCTCGTCCTCTTCACACTCCTCGACACAGTGACGACACTTCCCTTCTCTCTTTACAGTACCTTTGTCGTAGAGGAGCGCCATGGCTTCAACAAGACGACGCTGCCTCTCTTCTTCCAGGACAAGGCGATGTCTCTCGCTCTGATGATGGCCTTCTCTCTGCCCATTATCCCTGTGCTCATCTGGATCATTCGTAGCGGAGGTCCACACTTCTACCTCTATGTTTGGATGTTTCTCTGCACTGTGAGCGTCTTCCTCATGACTATTTATCCTGTGTGGATTGCACCTCTCTTTAATAAATACACGAAGCTAGAGGACGGAGCAGTGAAGACCGCCATCGAGGACCTGGCTAAGTCAGTGTCCTTCCCTTTAACAAACATCTTCTCAGTGGATGGATCTCGCAGGTCGGCACACTCCAACGCCTACTTCTACGGCTTCTTCAAGAACAAGCGCATCGTGCTGTACGACACGTTGCTCAAACAGGTCGACACAGAAGAGCTCTTAGCAATCCTCGGCCACGAAATCGGCCACTGGAAGGTATTAGAGTTCTTCGCTTCTCTTCTGTTCTAATCTCCTTGCTTGTTGTGGTAGCTGTGGCATACGATCCAAGGATTTGTCATATCGCAGTTTTACACCTTCGCATTGTTCTGGACATTCTCTTATGTCCAGTCGACACCAGCTCTCTTCACCTCATTTGGTTTTCGCTACACAGAGCCAATGCCAGTGTTCATTGGGCTCATTCTCTTCACACAAACTTTCTGGGGTCCAGTAGATAAGGTAGAGTTCTCTCACACGTCTCAGCTATCATTCATTTTGATCATCTTCGTCAGATTCTGAGTCTTTTGCTGACGTTCAACTCCAGATTCAATGAGTTCGCCGCCGATGCATTCGCTGTGTTCCTAGGCAAAGGAAATGCTTTGGCTTCTGGTTTGATCAAGATTAGCATCGGTAAGTGCGATGACGTCAGTGCAGTCCGAGTCTTTTATTCTGACACTAAACTACAGAAAACCTCGATAATATGGTTCCCGATCGATGGTACTCGATGTATCACTACAGCCACCCTCCTTTAGTCGAGCGACTGAGAGCCATTGAGAGAGAACAGGCGAGCAAGAAGCATGCCTGAGAGAATTAGTTTAGAGTAGAGAAGCTTTCTAATCGTCATTTCTAACAACAACGACAAACTCTTCCTACATGCTTTCATTCAGTTGGACCATCTAGTCATAAGAGTTTGTTTGTATGAAGATAGGGAGATAGAGAGAGACAGATTGAGTGAGTGAGAGTGGAGAGGGTTGAGATGATATGATATAATATGATCTAGTGTGATGTAGTATGATGTGATGTGATATGAAGGGTTGGGAAAAACAAACAGGCAGGAATTAGAATAGAAGGAGAGACAAACTGCAATATTTATAAATGGCATCGATGAGGTCTGTGTCAGTGTCTGTGTTCAGCAGCAGACAGACTTCTCCTTGCTCTTAGGTGGTACGATGGGGAAGGATTCTCGCTCTGAGATTAGAGGTGTCTTTGGTAGTTTCTTAGCTACGGAAACAGATCAGAGTCAATCATAGCAGATGGGATAATCTGACGTCCACTCACCAATTTCTACGAAAAGGTTTCTCACGTTGTGAGCGGTCTTCGCTGACGTTTCCATGAAGATGATCTCATTCTCTTGGGCATACTGTTGCGCCTCTTCAATCTGCACCTTCCTCTTCGAGTCCATATCACACTTATTTCCCGCTAATGCGATGACGACGTTGGGATCGCCTCGCCGTTGCAGTTCCTTCACCCAGGACTTAGCACCGTTGAAGGAATCTTTCTTAGTGATGTCATAGACGACAATCGCCGCTGCAGCACCACGGTAGTACATCGGAGCTAAACTGCGGTATCTCTCTGCACATAGAAGGCTTAGTGAAACAGCACTGACAGAGAGACGTGATTCGCTTACCTTGACCTGCAGTATCCCAAATCTCGAACTTCACCGTCACGTCATCCAAGGAGACTGTTTGCGTGAGAAAGGCAGCTAAAGAAGAACATATTAGCTTGATTAATACGGGGAGGTGGTGTGACTTACCTCCGATCGTTGGTTCTTGGAACTCAAAGAATTCATCTCTCACGAATCTAACAACTAAACAAGACTTTCCGACCGCAGAATCACCAAGAAGCACTAATTTGAAATGACACACTCTATTAGTCGCCATGTTGAATTATTTTCCTCGAGCAGAGAAGAAATCAAGAAAGATCAAAACAATAAAATAGGAATTCGTCGAACTAAAGATTCTGAGACGCCTGGATTCGCCGATCTAACTCTCACAAAGAAATGAGTGATTCTGTCTCAAGCTACGACTTCACGAGTGAGATGGGCGGAGGAAAGCTGTGTTATTCGCTCTGTTAATTGATCGATCGATCTTGACAATAATTTTGTTCTCAAGGCTGAAGGAAGGAATTCCTCCTTTTTTGCCGTAAAAAGAAGAGAAAAAACAGTCCTTTATTACCGATATCACCGACAGATCTGCCGGCAAAGAAGACAAGATTTGTTTGAAAGAAGAGAAGAACTTGTCTGTGTCGAGTTAGACTCCCTTTTAACTGTTTTCTCTCGAGATTAGTCCATGAGTGAACCCAAGACTTTGCAATTTTCACCGCCCCAATCGTCCTTTAATCCCTCGTTCTGGGAAACTCTCTATGAGAGGAAGCTCAACATATACAAACTTGCGAACCCTTCGATTGAAGTATCTCCGCAATACGAGATCTCCTCAAATGGAAGCCCTGGGAGTATATCCTTTTCTGCCAATTCTTTTGGAGAATCCTCTTCTTTAAAATCCCTCCTGACGAAGCTTATCCTCACAGATTCCTTGGAGGAGTTCACAGCGTTCGACAAGCGAGCATTGTTAGAGAAGATCAGCGCCGAGGGATTGGCTGTAATGATTACAGGGGAAGCAATAGAACGACCAGAGCTACTCCAACGCTTTGCTTTGCTGGTATTCGCTGACTTGAAGTCTTACAAGTTCTTCTACTGGTTCTGCCACGCTGCCATCACATTCCCACAGATTGCTCCCTTCCACTGCAGACAGTTCGGTCCCATTAGTGAAAGGGATTCGAGAGTAGCTTCTTCTCCCTTTAAATCACACAGGTTTCTCTCGAAGATGTACAGCTATATGACGTCAACGCTAGATTTCTCACTCATCTTCGCTGCTCGCTATGACTCAGACAGCGACACCTTTGCTACCACAACCTTATCAGAGGCATGGCAGGAACGCTACGAAGAGAACACGTGTCTGGTGTTGCTGGACCTGTCGCCCTCACCCAGCAGTCTGGGCTGGGCAGCGAGGAATCTGCTCACCTTGCTTTCTCTCTACACAACGCAGGACCGAGAGAGCCGCAGTTTGCCATCAGAGCTGTTAGATGCAGGACAGAAAACAGTGCGTATAATTGTTGTGAGGAATGCGAAATGGCGCAATCGTCTGAGTCAGAATTACTCGAGCGAGGAAGAGCTAGCGACACTAGGTGAGACAAGTCACAATTGTCTATCTCATTCTCAAGGTAACTATATCTACAGTGCGTGCTGACGAGAGCATCTTCGTGGAGTGTGAGGTAGGTCTCACTGCCCCTCTCCGTGTTTCACATAGTTCCGGTGAATCTCGCAGCTTCGGCTGGGAGCTGAACGACAGGTAATCATCCTCACTGCCTCACTCTCTCTTCTCTCCTCGATAGTCTGATTTATATGGTAGAGGAAAGCCGGGACCGAGAGTGGCGGATCTCTCTGCCTTGTTGAACACGCGGCTGCTGATGAATCAGGCGGTTGACTTGAATTTGCGCCTCATGAAATGGCGGATGTGGCCTGCACTGCAGGTTGACGCATTAGCGAAGAAACGCTGTCTGTTGCTCGGAGCCGGCACTCTTGGCTGTGCTGTGGCGCGCTGTCTCATGGGTTGGGGAGTGCGTCATATCACTCTCGTGGACAACGGCATCGTGTCCTTCTCCAATCCCGTAAGACAAAGCCTCTTCGAGTACGAGGATTGCGTGGCGAGGAGATTTAAGGCCGTTGCAGCGGCTGAAAGATTGGTAAAGATCTTCCCTGAGATTAATGCGAGAGCTGTGGTGATGACGATTCCCATGCCCGGCCATCCCTTCGCTCCACCGTCTTCGTCAACCAAGACCTCTGGTAAGATCGTCATAGTCAGTAGCGACTGCTTCAGTCGTAATCAATATTAATGAATGACTTGAGTAGACGGCGCAATCGGTGGTGTATTAACTGACGAGACAGCAGTGCGCGAGTTAGATGCCTTGATTCGAGATCACGATTATATCTTCGCACTGACAGACAGTCGCGAGGCAAGGTGAGTACTCCACTGCTATTGTCCGATGATAGCAGCTTCGTCTGAGCGAGTATTACGTAGGTGGCTACCAACTGTAATAGCGAGAGCCTATGACAAGCCTGTGATTAACTCAGCGCTGGGCTTCGACTCTTATCTCGTCATGCAGCAACGAGGGAACTTTGGCTGTTATTTCTGCAATGACATCATTGCAGCGGGAAACAGCAGACAAGGCAGGCCTCTGGACGAACAATGCACTGTAACTCGTCCCGGATTATCTTTCATCGCCGGCGGATTGTGCGGTGAGATGTTCGTCGCGTTAGTGCATGAAGAGAGCGATGACATACGAGAAAGAAACCCTGCCCCTCACCAGATCAGAGGATATCTCAGCGATTTCTCTCAGATGACGTTAGAGGTATATCGCCAGTCTCTCCTTCTCTCACATGATCTGATATATCTGATCTCATAGGGTGCGCGCTTCTCTATGTGCACTGCCTGCTCACAACTTGTCCTGCAGAGATATCGGACCGAAGGCGATAGTTTCGTCAGAGCAGTGGCAGAGAAGCCGACGATCCTCGAGGAAATCAGCGGCATTAGTCAAATGACAGCGAATATCGACGTCGAGACATTCATCGACTCTGACGACGACTTCTAAGACCTGAGTAATAACTTAACACCGTAGACTCAAAAGAGGCTTCTATCAAAATATACCTTTCCTCCTTCTTTGTGGTCCGTAATTAGAATTATTATATATCTAAGAAGGGAGGTGATATCATTAGGGTTATTAGGTTAGGGTTACGAGACTAGGGTTATCAGGATTATTAGGGATAGGAACTACGACAACATCAACAAACTCTCATCGATTTGGATCTCGAGCTAAAGCAGCGAGTATTCGACGAGGACCTTCGAAGGGCCTTCGAGAATGCATCGCTGTTCGATTATCGACGAGGAAGACGTCACCCTTCTGCCAGGGCACCGCAACACTAATTTCATCCATGATAGTCTTGGCGTCTTCCATCAGCTGGGGACTCAGATACTCGCCATCGCCAGATACTACAGCCTTTGTACCGTCATTTCGCACGTCATTCCATCCTGTATAAGCGGCGACGAGCGAGTTGAAAAAGGTTCTGACGTCAGAGCGATTGACACCAGCATCAACCTTCACTGCAGGCAGCAGCGCTGTGACAGTTTTCAAATCACCATTGCTCAACCACTCCCACGATGATCCCAGTTTCTGAAGGGCGACCTCAGCCTCTTCTCTCGTGTTACAGAGGAAAGTAGACTTCCACCCTCGCCCGATCGCTGACATCGGATCATCCTCCTCAGGCATCACTCGCACATACTTTACCCCGAGTTCTTCTATCTTCCTCATCTCCTCTGGATGCAATTCACTAATACGGCGATAAATCTCATTTGACACGAGCACAGGCGTCTCTCCACCTGTCGCAGGCGGAATTTCGCAGAAGAAGAACAAGTGCGTTGGAGGATCAGGCGTCTGAGCCATTTCATGATGAAAGGGGATTTTCTCACTGGACGGGCTCTCATTCGCTGTAAAGACTCGAGAGGTGAGTTGTGTCCTCACAGCAGCTCCGCCGATGTAATCCATGCCCAAGTAACCCGTGCTCTCAACGAAGCGATGAAAGTCCTGATAGTCGGTCATCTCTGAAAACCCTCTAAATAGCAAAATTCGATGCTTTCTCAGTAAATCATCTACTATCTCTCGATTTCTCTCGAGCCAGAGGAACAAGTGTCCAGGTTGATGATGTTCTTCTGGTACAATAGTCAAGGGGAAGACCTTCCCATCAACTCTCCGCTCTTGAGGAATAGACACAATCTTAACTTCTTCCATTCAGAATCAAGATCGAGAGAGCGGGAATAGAGGAGGAATAGAGGAGGGTTCTTCTAAAGAAGATATTCCTCTACCGGTATTCTCTTCTATCTTATTCGGTAACGGTATGACACATACCGGTAGACTGGCTGCAACAGGTATTTTCAGTTTCAGTATGAGAGCGATAGCAATACTCTCCGCGTTACTGCTTTATTCGCTATGCCTTTGGTATAGTGTCGCATCGGAGAATCAAAATGAGATGGAGAATCCCTTTGATCATTTGACTTGTCGAGAAGTCAACTATGGAGGAGGTCATCACAACACGAAACAAAGAAAGTTCCTTGTCATCTCAGGTGGCGGAGCTGGCATAGGAAACTTCTTAATCTTCTATGTCGCGGCCTACTATTTTGCGGCTCTAACAGGAAGGGTAGGTATTTTCAATTTCCGATTCGTCTCTTTCATGTCTGTGTGCAGGACATTTTGATTCTCGACAACTCTCTCATCGCTGAAATGTGTTCAGTTGTATACTGCGGTTTTCCACTTTATAGCGAGGCTGCCGAGGTCTATCCAATGATCTTACCGGCGAATGCGGAAGGAGTGCGCTACGTCAAAGCCTACGACTTCATGACTCATGTCTGGCGTGGCGCGCTGATAGAGGATCGCGTGGTGATTGCCACAGGCTCGCAGTACAAATCTGGCTGGTATGGCGATCACGAATTCGCCAACAAGTGTATCGATAAACTAAGTGGCTGTCCGTCGGGAGATATTTCATGTCAAGACAGGTTTGCCCTAGAGCGACTTATCCTCGGCCCCTTCCACTCAAAGTTTCGAGACTTGAAAATGAGTCACTTCTATCACATCGCCGGAATCCCCCGCAATCTCAGACAAGGAATTCTCTCACTGCCTCACGCACTCGCTCCACGCATTGATGCCGCCGTGCATCTGCGATGTCAGTTCAGCCACTTCGAGTGGGTCGTGGGGCCTGAAGATAACCAATGGCAGGACTACGTGAAAGAGGTGGACGATTTCCTCAACTCCACGGCATTCAATGCAGGAACGCACCTCTTCCAGCTCATTGAGAGGAAGATTGTGGAACAAGTGGCGGAAATCCGAAGATTACGCAACCAGGCGAGTGTAACGAGAAGGCGAAGAAGTCTCATGAACTCCGAAGAGAGCGGAGAGGTGCTTCGCTTCCATAAACTCAGCTTCGACGAGAAGATCGAGAAGGAGCAATACCACGGCGATGGAGAGCACGATCGCATCTATGTATATGTTTCCTCAGACAATGACCGAGTGAAAGAAGCCTTTGTAAAGTACTTGGAAGACCACGATCAGATCGCTGTGATCCGCGTTAAGACTGATCAAGTAATCTATCACGCCAAACATGCCACTCATCTGAGCCAGAACGCTTCTATCGGTGCCTTCAATCTCGCCATGGACTGGTACGCTCTCTCATTAGCGAATGTATTGTTTGCATGGAGAAGGGACGCTTCACTTCTCAGCACTTTTGCACAGGTGAACTAGCATCTTTTTCTCATGATCTACATCACTTCACCCTTGTTGCTACAGAGTGCGGCATGCTTGTCCGGGAACAGCGAAGAGATCAGCATCGACACCAAGAATGGGTCCCGCAGCATTAATCGCAACAAGCAATACGGATTAGAGAGAGTTAGAGCCTTCCAGCTAATCACGAAAAATAGTCCCGCTTGGAGGGAATTCTGATTGTACACGAAGAAAAGAAAATGATCGCCCATAAAGATTTAAAAAGACATTGCAATAGAGCGACGCGAATCATTCGAACCACAGACTATCGTTAGAATTACTCAATTTACTTTCTTGCAATCTCATAGTTATTCATGAACCATTGGCATGTCTCTTGTAAGCCCTGACATCGTGTTACAAAGAGATGTTGCGAAAGAGATCGTGTTACTCACCTGCTGGATCGAAGTGAACTGAAACTCAGGGTAAAGTTCTCGCAACTTGTGATTCGAAGCAGTCTTTTTGTACTGACCATCGCTTTTAGTTGTATCAAAGACTACATTGCCCTTAAATTCCATCGCATCTATTGTCACAGTAAATAAAGTACAAAACTTTCCCATCACCATTATCAACACTCACCAGCCACATTCCTCGCGACATCGGCGATCGAGACTTCGTCTTCTTCCCCAACAGAGAGAATGATCGGCTCTGGGGAGTGATATGAGCGCATTACCCAAATCTTTCAGTTATGAAAAGAGGCGGGGAGTTATGTAACGAAGGATCAATCGGATGTTCTTACCGTCAACTTCGCGAGATCAATCGAGTAAATGAACTGACGGAGAGGTTTACCAGTTCCCCAAATTGTCAAATCAGTGCCTATCGAGAACAGTCAGAGCTGAGAAGGGACAAAGAGGCGGTGTATTTCGTACCGTTCTGTTTCGCTAAAAAACACTTATGAATCAGACCCGGAATCACATGTCCGTCCTCAATGCTGTAGTTGTCATGTGGACCATAAATATTCGTCGGAATGATCGAAGTAAAGTTGCAACCATACTCCTCTGCGTAACATCGATTCATTACGTCAATCATGCGTTTGGCATAAGCATAGCCCTCATTGCTGGTGTGAGGAGGACCGTTGTGGACCATTGTCTCGTCAATTGGATAAGTGGTTTTATCGGGGAAAACACAAGTGGAAAGACAAGAGACCAACTTCTTGACATTAAACTCACGAGAGCATTCCATGACGTTATCATTGATCAAAACGTTTTCGCGATAAAACTCAACTTTATACCGCAAGTTCTTGAATAAGCCACCGACCATGGCAGCAAGATGGATAACGTGTGTTGGTTTAACTCGTTCAAAGAGATTTCTTGTTGATTGACGGTCTCTTAAATCAGCATCTTTCGATGAAGCAAAGAACCAAGTTTCGTTTGCATGATTTTCCTGAGTAATTACTGATTCAATCGCTTTACCAACAAGGCCTGTACCTCCAGTGACTAGGACAGTGATTCTTTCTTGGAATTCAGCCATTGATAAAGTAAATATTAGAAGTCAATATTAGAAGTCAACAAGTTTCGAAAACAAGAAGTTTCAATATGCGCGTATGCGCCGAACAAAACCTGTGCGCCAAAACCATGATATTTGTGCGAGCGACCTGGAAAATCGGATCAAAAGGGTGTAAAATCGGATCGCCTTAAAAAAACCACAAACCCGAAGCCCCGTGCAAGCCCACGCCATTGTTTAAATTTAAATTTAAACTTGATTTGTTATTGATTTATCGCAATGATCTACAGTCCCG
>VKHI01000132.1:0-19501 GCA_015145745.1 Poterioochromonas sp. DS
TCAGATCCTTCGCCAGCAAGCTATCGAGTTCCGGGAGAATGTCGCGATTGACGTCGAAGTCGAAGGTCTCATGCAAGGCGCTGCCGATGCCACTGCCGACGACAGGCTGGTTCAGACCTCCGAACAGCCCAGAGCTGAAATACCCGCCCAAGCCACCGATTTCTCCGCCCAAGCCACCGAGAGAGGAGCTGCCCAAGCCACTGAAGGCGTCGCCTAAGTGCGTCAGACAACTGTTAGAAGAGAGAGAGGATGAGCGAAGGAGGTGACGTCATTACCTAGTTGCACTACATTCCCAGCTGAGCTGGAGGGACTGATCGTACGTGTGGCGCTCAGCGTGTTGAGACCTGACGTCCACACGTCCGCAGCACTGTTCCCCACGAGACTTGACGTGGCCAGATCGTCGAAGAGGAAAGGCGCTGCTGACGTGGAGGTAAGATTAGACAACAGATCGCTACTGCCTGGTAGAGGGGTGGACGAAGTGAGAGAGGACAACAGTGGACTGACTGTGCTGAAGTCTGACGTCGTTGACGTCGAGGCGGTTGTCTGAGGGGCAAAGGACTTGGGCACAAAGGGTTTTGCACCAACAGACAACTCCAGTGCACCGAACATCTCAGTGCCCGAGACCAACGACTCTCCGACCTCCACGCTGTCCTTGTCTGTCATAGAGGCAGCGGGATCGATGCTGCCCATGAGATTGCCCGAGACATAGCCTGACATCAGAGGATCGATGACGGCGGGCTCTGACAAGCTTTGTTGGAAGAGGTGTTGCTGACTCGGATGAATGATGTTCGGAGGCGGAGGGATCGTCGTCATCATCGGGCCGGGCAAGACGGAGTAAAGTGGCGTGGAGACCGGCCCCGCGAAACCTGGCACTAAAATCGCAGGAGAAATCGCATAGCCAGCGGGAATGGCAGGGTAGGGCGACGAGTAGTAGATGCCCGTCATAGGGGCTGTCGGAGCGACAGGATAGCCCAAGCCAGTGTTCATAGGCACCCCCGCTTGATTCGCTGTGACTGCGATATACCCCGGAATGAGGTGCGACGAACCTGCTGCTGACGTTGATGCAACCTGAGCGGACAAAGAAGGAAGATCAGTTGACGGTGATGCCATCGAGGCTAGTCGCGGAGATTGGTGCACAGTATTCACGTCAGACATATGTTCCTGAGCTTTGGTCACTGGAATTCCTTCAGAGAGGGAAGAAACGTCACTGCCACTAATCGCACCGCTGGAGAGCGTTGGAGACGAATTACTTGTAGAGGTTTTCGGCAACGATTGACTCAGAGATAGATGCACTGAAGGAGAAGCTCTTTGTTCCTCAACGGACGCTCTCTTGGCACCCTCCTGACAGATGACACGTCATTAAGAGATTCATTCAAAGAAAAACTGTGACACTTACCTTCCTTCGCTCGTCTTCGAAAGGCTTGGTCTGCCAAGCCCTTTGTCCTTTCTTACTTTCTTCGACTGCTGGGAGAGGGTTTGAGAGGCCCTGGGAGTGAGGCTGTGCATGCGATGCGTGTATCGCGGACTTCGAGGCGGATGACGGTGCAGGTGCTTGTAGCAAATCCTTCTTCTTTGGAGTCGCTTTACTGTTGTTGGCGGGTGTGACGTGTGTCGAGGTCTTGTTCGACGAGGAGGTCGCAGTGGTGTGGGTGATGTGCTCCCTCGTCTTCGGAGCTTCTGTCGCTTTGCTTAAGACGACAGGTTTTGGTGTTTCCTTCTTCGGTGTCTCTACTGGGCGATCACACAGCCAGGAGATAGCTCGGTCAATGTCAGTGCCATAGAGAGATATCGCCGAGAGACAGTCCGCCTCCTTGAATCCCATGGCGAGGAGGCGGTCAACTATCTCGTCACGAGAGGCGACGAGTGGAAGTTCAGGCAGCTTAGGTGCTTCTACCACTACCTTACTCTTCTCTTTTTTGGTGTTCGAGTGCTTCTCTTCCTCTCCATTCGACTTTGTCGTTGCTTCTACTGTGACTGCGGAGGAAGTGGCAGGAGTTGGGGTGGGTTTCGGCTCTGTTGGGTTGTTACTGTCACCCTTCTTCTTCTTTTTCTTCTTTTCACTACTCTTACTGCTCGATACAGCTGTGGATGTATTGTTGGACGAAGCTGTGTTCGATGGTTGTTCGGTTTTCGTCGGAAGAGATTCTTTCACTTGCTCTTGCCGAGGCTTCTGCTCAGCGTGAGGCTCGACTGACACCTCAGCGCTCTTCTTCTTCTCATCTTTACCCAAGGCCTTCTGCCATGATATAAGCTCTTGCAGCACCGCAATCACCTCATTGACAACGTCGTTTGACACATTGCTTGCGGCGGTTGCGCTTCCACTGCTCGTCTTCGCAGTTTTATTCGATTGTTTTAGCTTTCCCTTCGCTAGCTCTAGTGGAGTCAGTTTTTTGTCCGTTGCGGACGTCGCTTGCAGATTCGCTCCAGAGTAACCGAGAAGTCGGATCGCCTCGATGTTAAACCTTTCCACCGCGTAGTGTATTGGGGCCCATCCCTTCTTCCGACATCTCGTATTGAGGTTGATGGTGATTCGCCTCTCTGTTACCGTCTGATTCGAATCAGTTGAAGTAGATGCAGTGACGATGATGTTCACCACAAACTTCGCGAATTGCATGTCTCCGACCACGATTGACTTGTGCAGTATCGATAGGCCCTGGTCGTCGTAGGCGTTGACATCGATGAGAGGTTCCTGACAGCTCAGTAAGAGCTGGGCGATCTGAACCTTTCTGAGGATGAGTTGTCTCACTTGCTCCGGTAGAAGATCGAAGACGTGGTCTCTACTGTGATCAAGATCTTCTGGTATGAAGTAATAGGTATCTGTGATGCAGCGGTGGAAGAGACAGTACGAGGGAAACTCTTTCTTCCAAGAAGCGAAAACACTCTCTAAGATGGACTGAGGGATATTCTCATGCATCGTGTTAAACTGAAGGATCCTCTGTACCGTGTCAGCATCTCCTCGCTGAATACTGTCCAGTAGAAGGTGACGGTGCTGGTCTTTCTGTCGATTCACGATCCTGTGACGACATCAGATAAACACATCCTCTAACGAATCAACGAGTTACTCGTACCTTTCAATGCTTTCGGCACTCGTTGCCATCGCTAACATGTTTTCAAACTGTATAACCTCGGGCGACTTGGTCGTTGTCTTGCTCTGACTCGTGGAAGAGGACTGTGAGTGATGAGATGAAGTGAAAGGGAAAGTAGAGGGCGATAAGGAAGAAGGCAGCTGACCACCTTGCTCCTTCAATTTCTTCTGCTCCTTTTGCTTTTTCCTCTTCTCTGCTCGCTTTTTTGCAAGTTTCATCCTTCGCTCGTTCTCGGCCATGGCAGAGAGCTCGCTCTTGAGCTCGGACTCCTTCCTCGCCTTGCACACCTGATCTTTGAGGTTCATGTTCGAGTACTGCTTCGCTGGAGGCTCCCACTGATCTGCATGGTCGACTAATGAGGGCCAGATGTCATTCTCTTCGCTCCGTTGATCGTAGTCATCATCGCCGTCCTCTTCCTCCTCTTGATCTTCGTCGTCCTCGTCGTTGTCTTCTCGGTCCATCTCGTCGTCTGTGGACCACTCATCACCGTTGTGCCTGTGACCTCCAAACATCATTCCAAAGGTCATCGCAGCTGATGGAGGAGTGAAGTCGAGATGAGTCGAGGAGAGAGGGCATAAGAAGAGAGTGGGGGTAGGTTGAACCACAGAGATCTCTCACCTGACGGAAGATTTCCACCATCGGAAATACCAACTATATCCATTACCATTCGCATGAAATTTGCAAGTTCATGTTGGTCATCTTTTGGTTCTTCTTTGCTCTCCATGACTGAGTGGAGTTTCTGATAGGCTTCATTGATCTGCAGGAAGCGAAACTTCATCGAGGAGTCTTTAATCTGTCACAAACATCAACAACTAATCAATCTGTATCTCTAATAAAGAGAAAAACCATTCAAACTACCTTTTCATTGTCCCAGGATGTCATGAGTTTCTTATAAGTTTGTTTCAGGCTGTCTACTGTGACTTCCTCCAGGGAAATCCCAAGGATATCAGCAGCCTCTGCTAGTTTCATCGAATATCTTGATATCTATGTTAACACTATATCTGAATTGAGGGCTAACCAAGCAAAAGGATGATCTCTCGCCTTGGTGTCGAGCTCAAAGACGTGTGTAGTCCTCGCTGCTGTTCGAATTATGAAACACTGCTTCCCTCTCACAGAAACTCGACTTTTCGAAAACCTCACTTTCGCAGAACCTTCGATGCGTGATTTGTCGGTTCACAACTTCAAGAAGCGTAAATTACCGAGTGCCAGTGCACTGTCATCATCATCCTATTAAACTAAGTATATTAAAAGTCAGACTATTATGTAACCCTATGCTACTTCACTACGATCCCTAAAAACATTAATATAGTGCAATTTTTCGTCGCACCTCTCTTTTATTCTAATTTCTACAAAAAAAAAAACACCCTTAAGAAGAAGAACAAAGAAAGGAATCATGATAAATATCCCCAACACGAGCTCCCAGTTTTCATCATGGAAAATGTTTAATTATCAGCCTCGGTACCAGCAGAAGGGGGAGGATAACCTCCTAATTGAAGGCCGAACTTGGTAAGGACTTTATTCGTGAGCACGACAGCAGTGAAGAGTTTATTGTTTTGAACCGTAAGAGTCAGGTTGATCTCTCTTACAGGCACGCCAATACTAAGCCCACCATAGTCTAAATAGAGCATATAAGACAAATAAAAGTGAAGGGTGTTAGGACTCACTTGTAATCTTGTGCCACTGCCAGTCAGGGTTGTAGACCATGTCTCCCTTCTCTAAGACCACGTAGCGACGAGGAATGTGTTTCTGCAGGTTTGCGATGTCTTTATTCGCTGTCCACATATTGAAGAATCCTCCCTTAAGCGGGTAGAGATAGGGCGAGTATTGAGGCTCGATGAACTCCCAGTACTTCTTCCCGTGCACTTGAATGAACCAGTTGTTCCCGCCAGCGCAGTGCCAGTCAGAGCCTGTGGACTTGTTTGTGAAGTCATTCGTCGATTTTCCAATTACAAACTGCGCAAACTGGAAGGATGTATGAGATTTGGTGCCGAATCCCTTCCAAAGGCGGTCGTAGTCGAGGTCGACTCGACACAGCTCGTCCACTGCCTCCTGCAGATCCTCTGCTCTTCCCTCAGCTGAACCATTGAAGGTAAAGCGAGAACGCACTGGGAAAAACAGATATTCCTTGGAATAATCCTTGTGATACATTTCTCTGTACGCGTCGCCGAAGTTGACGAGTTCTCTGTGGTCTTGCAAGGTTCCGACCACCGCGTTGCGCACGATGGGAATCGTGAACTGACCCAACTTAGAGGGGAGGTAATCCTCATTGTGCCACTTTTCAGTCGCTGTAGTGCCATTAAAGAGTCCTCTCACGACAGCGGGGATGCGAAAGTTATTTGTTGCTCGGCGCATCGCCTCGTACGAGAAATCTATCAAAAGAGAAGGAAAGTCGATCAAAAGCAGAGACAATTATTCACATTATACCTTTAGCTAGAATTTCAGGGACGGGAATAGGCGGATGAATGATTTCTGTGTCAAACTTCACATTCTTCTTCCAGTAGTTCAACTGTGCCTCTCGATCAGAGGAGAACAAGAGAAGATACCCAAGGGTCAAATTCTTGGGAGCAAAATACGACTCCAAGATAAATGCACTAAATGCAACGAGAACCACGTAGAATACCGTAGAGAACTGCAGATATCTCGACATAATAGTCTTCGCAGTTCCTCTGTTATTAGAGAAAGAGATCTTTGAAGAAACGATCGTCTAAGGTGAGTGGAATACGATCGTTTCATCAAGTGACGCACAATCACATAGACAAGAGATGATTCTACTGCTCTTCTCACTGCTTCTATCCTTCTTAGGGTCATGCAACACCTTCTCCATCTTCTCTCGACCTCGCATGCTGAGTCCCTCTTCGACGAGGAGGTTCAACAATGACTTGGGAATCAACAGCGACTCGCTCAAGTCAAGGCTAACAAGTGATAGAAGCAACCCTATATCACCTGAACTCATCAAAAAACAGATCGACTTTGAAAATATTGATAATAACTTTCACAAGCGTGATGATGATTGGGCATGCATGAAGAACTGCGGCGCGTGTTGTATGCTGGGACCGGTGGAGATGCGCCCACAGCTGCAGTCCGTCCTGACTCAACCGCAATACGATTTATATGTTTCCATGATTGGAAAAGACAACTGGTGTATTTACTTTGACAAGGAGAAGCGTCAATGTACGCAGTTTGAGACGCGGCCTGACTTCTGTCGCGTCGACAAACGGAAATACCTCGACATGTACAAGCTAGAGGAAGAGGAATACACGGTAAACCCTTCACAAATCATCGCTGAAATCTCTCAATCCCATCCCTTTGGTTAGGATTTCCTGCGATTTTGCTGCAGTGAGAGCATCCAGGACGCGTATGGTGAGGTGTCAGTAGAGGACTACCGATACTCGCGACTGATGGATCTCATCGCACACGAGCCAGACGTCTCCGACCCCAACGACCCCAGTGAATGGGAGGAGGAAGAAGGAGAAGAAGAGCCACCCTATGAGGAAATCACCCTCGATCCACGTCATCGCGCAGAGGACGAGGAGGAAGAGGATTTCGAGGGAGAGAAGTAGGAGATGTCCACCTCGAGCCTAAACCAAGACTAAGGACAAGAACAAGGACGAATCTATTCACTGTGAGTTCTTTATAAATACAATAAGAAAAGATGAGAACGACTGAGTCATACAAACAAATACAAATACAAACGACGAACAACGACACACGATAGACGCCACACACCACACGAACCACACCATACCATCCCACCACATACTACTACAACTACTACACACTATTACGACACGACACAAAGTAAATACTAAAAGAATCAGCGATCTCTGAGGCGATGTTTCCTCTCGATCTTCTCTCTGATGTAGACCTTCTCTGACTTGAGCAGTGTTTCCTCCTGCTTCGCGAGGATCGCATCTCTTCTGCTCATCACAGCAAGTGAAGGAGACAGTAGCTTCTGCTCCTCGTACAACTCATCGACGATGTTCTGCTGCACTCTGAAGGACTTCTTCAGCGCGTTCATCGCGAGGCTGTGATGGTTGCCGCCGCTCACAGAGAGCGAGGTGAAGGAGTTGGGCGTCATCAAACCGTCGCCAGACCGAGACAGCGTGGTATCGATCTTAGCATCGGAGGCAGCGGCGGAGAGGGGAGTTGATCTGACGAGGTCTGAGGCGGTGTTCGATCGCGAGTCTCGATCCTTCTGTGTGGGAGACATGCGACGTGCGTCAGGAGAGAAGGAGGAGAAGGACGCCCCTCCTATCGAGAGAGGAGACAAGGAGCCGTCTCTGCCTTCTCTGTAAATGACGTCAGGCTGCGAGAACGTTGGTTTGAGAGAAGGAGCGACGCCTGCACCGCCGATGCCTTCGATGCTCGAGGAGGTGCTGGCTCGAATGAGCGGCACTAGAGGCTTAAAGGTGACGATCGAAGCTCTCTTTTTCACTGTGGGTGACACCTGTGAGATCTGCAGGTGAGGGTAGACGAGGTGCGTGTGTTCACCCGGCTGATCTCTCAGCGAGGGCAAGGACTCTGGGCGAGACAGGAGGGTGGGTTTCAGCATGTTCGCTGAGTTCTGCGAGGGCTGAGAGCCCTGCGACTTGATACTACCGGAGGACGATTGCTGACGTCCGAGGTCGAAAGAGATGCCTCCTGTGGTCGCGACACGCCTCTGACTGCCCAGACTACCCATGCTGCCCAGACTGCGAGCATCGTCAGACAAGACACTGACGTCATCCTGCATCGCAGTGCTATGGCTCGTACGAGTGGAGGGCAGGGGCTGGCTGTGGCTGAAAGAGGAGAGGGTGGGCGCAGTGGCGTTCTCTGGGTCTGACGCAGCGGCCATCAGAGACTTCTCTCGCTTGAGAATGAAGGAGATGCGGTTCTCTGATGCAGGTCGCTTCGAGCTTTTGGCAGGTGACAGAGACTTCAACGGCGATGACGTTTGATGCGCCACTGTCTCCAGCTCGATGTTGAAGAGGTCAGTGCCTCCGGGCAGCGCACAGACCATCGATTTCACATTCAAGGCGCTGCACACCAGTTGTATCTCTGAGATGAACTCGAGGTTGTGGTCTGACAGACGAGTGATGACCTCTCCGACGGAGCCCCGGGTCTCGGCCAGTGCACAGATTATCTCCTCTACCGACAACGTACCGGCTTTTAGGCGCGGATTGGCGCCGATGGGCACGTTCTTAGTGTTCGCGAAGACATTGGGATTCGATGAGATCGCCTTCTGCAGGGCCTTGATCTTCTTCCTCAATTCCCAGAAGGGCGGTCTGTGCACTACCTTGGCAGTCCTCGATGAGGGAGCGAGAGAGCCTTCGCCGTCTGACAGCATCGCCTCGCCGACCTCGAAGCCAACGTTCGGATTAAACGATCGCTTCACTGTGCCCGTGGCATGGGCGGCTAGGAAGTCTGTCAGCAGGCGATGCCAGTGGGCGGCGTATGCCCAGGGGCGCTTGCCTGTGCCCTTGCCCGTGGTTTCCATTGTGGGCACGTAGCCCAGACGCTGCACTTGCTTCACTGAATGGATGTACAGTCCTTCCTCCGCGGCATCGGGAGAGGGCGAGCGCTTCTTCGCAGTCGCAGCGAGGATGATGTTCCCGACTGACGATGACGGATGAGCAGAGCGCGGTGATGAGAGCGCCGATCTCGCAGTCGAGTTCGCTGTAACTGAGTCATTCCCCGCTGCCGCTGCCGCGCCTATCGTAGTGGCCTCAACAACACTCTTCTCGATTGAGAAGCGACCGTTGACCCATGACGTGGAGCTCAGAGACTTCGCCACTGACGCCAGACTGTTCTCCTCGTCGTTGTACAGGGCGTTAAAGGTGGAGGAGTACTGGATCTTCTTCGCCTTCTTCGGTCCTTTGTGTACGTTGATCCATGACGGTTGCTTGTGCAGGTTCGTCATGTAGTGTTGGATCGACTGTGACGCAGAGCCCAGTGAGTGTGCGTCGATGTTCTCCAGCACTGTCTTGAGCTCGTCAGCGGAGTCGAAGGCGAATGGTGTCTTCAGCTGCGTCTTCGGGATGTCGTGGACTGACAGCGGCGACACCAAGTCCGCCCCAGTGATGGCGGCGACTGACGAAGCCACCGGCTGACGTTTGATCGGTTTGTTGAGCATCGGAGTCAGCGTGTTTCGCTGGAAGAGATGAGTGTTGCTCTTCATCTGCCCTGACGTCTGACCTGACTTAATCTTAAAATATTTCAACTTACTGGGCTTCACAGTGCTGACGTCAGAAGGAGACTTCTCTTCCTCAGCCGCGGCCAACGCAGCAGCCTTCGCCCTCTTCAGCTCTTCGAGGAAGTGACGTCGGATCCAATTAATGTTGAAGTCTTGTGCCTTCATTTGAATATTCTCCACGAGTGACGTCAGCAAGTCTCTGAAGTAGCCTTGCATCTCCTCTCTCTGCGCTTTCTCGAGACGAAGACGCACTCTTTCTCTGTCTTCCTCTGCTCGCATCAGCGCCGATTCTGTCGCCTCTAATAGCGCGAGTCTCTGTCCCTCTAAGATCATCAGCCTCGCCTCCTCCTCTGCTCTCTCCCTCGCTATGCGCTCTTCCTCGATGCGCTGACGCTGGACAGCCTCGACCAGCGCTGACTCATCGTCTGCACTCTGCATGTCAGAGCTCTCCCTCAACTCTCGGTCTTCCTCCGCAACCTTAACCGCCACCTCATAAGCCACTACCTCCATCTCATACTCCTCAAAGAGCTGTGCGATCGACGTGTCGACAGCCAGCTGCGTCATCTCCTCCTCCAACTGCTGCATCCTCTCCTCTGTGATGTCGATGATGGCGTCGGTTAAGACCGCGTTGACGTCATCGCTCAACCAATCCTCCAAGAGACGATCGGACACGTCAGAGGAGAAGAGAGAAAGGTCCACTACCTCCTTCTCCTCTGAGGTAGAGTCACCTTCAGCGACTTCGACGGACTCTTTTGGAGGTGACGTCACTTGCATGTCAGGCTTAACTGACGGCTTCCTCAGCCCCGGAGAGTCGAAGTTCAGTGGAGGAACCTTTCCGCCATGCGGAGAGTCGACTGACGTGTTCACTGTGATAGGAGTGGCAGCGGCGGCCTTAGTGGGGGGCCGTTGTCTTACCGGCGACTTCTCCTTCGCCTTCTGAATCAGCATCTGAGCACTGACGTTCTTCAGAGGTTTCGCATCTCTTGTGGAGGGTTTAGACTCGGGCTTAGGAGGGGACACAAACGTCACTCCCTTCTCCACCGCTTTCGCCTCTTCCTTCTCCTCCTTCTCTTCTTTTTCTTCCTTCTCAACGACGTCATCTTTCGTCTCTAACACATCAGCTGTGTTCTCCTTCTCTTCCGCTTCTTCTTTCTTCTCCTCCTCTTTTTCCACCTCATCTCCTTTACTTTCCTTCAACTCCTCAGCCTCCTCTTCTGACATCAGTGCGTCAGGGGCGGCGGGAGTCGTCGCTCGTGTGATGACGCCAGGCTCGGGTTGTATGAGGGGCAGTGCTCCGGCCATTGGGGTTTTCTTCGTCTCCTCGATCATGTCAGTGAGATTGACGAGGTTCAGGTGAGAGAAGGGAGCGATGTTGTTGATAGAGTCGATGGGAATGCCCTCGTCACGGTTCTTGCCAAAATCTTCCTTCCAGTTCTTTCCACTAACTGTTTCATTCGCCACTTGCAGCGCGCGCAATATCCGATCATTCTCGATAGGCGAAGAAGGAACCTCGTCAGAGAAGCCATCGGCGTTCTTGGCGGAGAAGTCTTGAAAGGCGAAGGCGAACGAGTCTCTGAACAGCGACTTCGACACTGCGAGGCGATTGAACTTGTCTCGTTCTGCCGTCCCATCGATCGTGGCACAGCGCTCATACAGATCGCCTATGACGGGGTCAGCGTTGTTGTCTGCGAGAATGATGCTGACGCCATTGCCCTCCGGCAAGGGCTTGATGAAGCAGTTCTTCCCTTGGAAGAAGTTGAACCTCTCTCGCGCTTGTAGATCATCCGCCGTTAGATGCTCCTCTTCGACATCCTTCAGGTGCTTCGACAGCGTCTCTGACGGTAGGAAGCGCTGCAATCGTTCGTGCTGTGACATGAAAGACAGCAGCTTCTCCACCCTCCGCCTCAGATTCACTGAGCGCGTGATGTTCTCGCGATGCATTAAGAAGACAAGGTTCACATTGTTCTTCACGGAGAAGATGCAGATCTGCGTCACATCACGATCGTTTAGAATGCGCACAAGAAAGGGTTGTGAGTGCCATAGCAGGCCGAAGCGAGTGACCTCAGTGGCGAGAATGTTCGTCTCGACGTGCTTCTCATAGTTATTGTTGATGTAGATGTCTTTCAGGATCGTTTTATTCACTGCTTGCATGTTATCAATGGGAACTCTGTCAGTCATTGCACCATCCGTCATCTCTTCGTCCTCCTCTTCCGCTGCCCCATCACTGTGAGTGGCGCGACTCCTGCCAGTTCTTGCACCAGCGCTCTCTTCATCGCCCTCATCGATTGAGTGTAGTTGCAGATGTTTGAGGTCGGCTGACGACAGTCCTGACTCGAGTTTCGCTTGAATCACTTTTAATATTTCGTTGCTGGATTTCCCCTGACGAGTGCTCGGAGGATCATTACTGTTGGCGAGAAGCAGCTGCTCTGACGGATTCTCTGTCAGGATCAGTAGGATTTTCCTCTGCATGTATGCACGATTGATGTCATCGACGAACTTCAAGGTGAAGATAATCTTGTCTTGGTAGTCGTCTGCGTCATCGACCTGTGTGTTGATCGAGAGATCGTCTCCATCCACCTCGCCCTCTTCTTTCTCTCCTGGTCCAGTGCTTCCATTGATGAAGTCCTGGCTCTTGCTGCGGATGTCAGTGGGCTTGAATGGAACTCTCTCCCAGGCGAAGTGAAGTCTGAGCTTCCTCGGCTGACCCAGCTCAGACAGCGGGGTGAAGGGGATTTTCAGTTTTAAATGTTTCGTAACGCCAGACTTGACGTCATATAAGACCAAGTGAGAGACTTGACCCATCCAATCCGCCTTCGCTTGCACTAATATCGGATACTTCCCAGCAAAGACGATGCCGGCCCGCGCCACCATCCTCTTCTTAATATCTTTCCTACCTCCAATACCTCGCACGACCTGACGTCGTATCGCATTGCCACGCACGAAGGACTGCAGTTTATGGAAGGCTCTCATTGTGATCTTCGACTCTCTCGGTATGTGTTGGAATAGTTCCAGGAAGTCTCTCTGTGCTGTGGTCTGGAACTTATTCGTGTTCTGCGCCCAGAACTTCTGTGCTTCCAGCAGCTGTCTCTTGTAGGGAGAGCGAGTTAGAGCCTGTTTGATTGCTAATTGTGCATCGGCAACACGACCACAGCGCTTGCAGGACTTCGCGAAGCGATACCATAACATGGGTTTCTTGTAGGCGTCTGGGTCACGAGTGATGCCAAGACCATAGAAGTCGGTGGCGAGCGAGTACATCTGATGGTAGGCACACTTATCGGCGAGCTGCAGCCATGTCTTTGAGTCGCTTATCCAGTCGTCGTAGTCGGTATCTTCAGGTATGTGTCCTTCCAGGATCATATGAGCGTGCACCATCTTATAGGCATCATCGTCGGCATTCTCCTCTCCTTGCATCTCCTCGATGAGTCGAGAGATAATCACCATCATCTCGAGCTTTGTGAAGAACTTTGGTGGTCCGACTTGCTGCGCCTCGAAGAAGTAGTTGTTCGCTCTCTCATATTGTCCGAGGGCTTTGTGGATGACTCCGGCGAAGAAGAGAAAGTTGGCGTAGTCAGGATGTGTCTCGTTGTTGGAGATAACGAGGTTGATGATCTTCGACGCCTCGGTGTGATCTCCCAGATGCTGCAGCACTTTGCAATAGATGATCAGATCGTCTGTCTCATCGAAGTTGGGGTGTCCAAGGAGATAGTCTCGGAAGAGCTCTCTTGATCTATTCAGGTGGTATACCTCACTGAAGACACCTAACCGCTGCCACAGTTCGAAGTGCTCTCTGGCTAGTATGAGGATATCCTCTGTTCTCATCGTAGCGCGTCGTAAGTTTGTCCCAGGCTTCACAGAATACAGCCACTCCCTCAGAAGGACGGCATAATACAGCAGTTTTGTGCCTGATGTCCTCATCTCCTTCGCCTCTTGAAACAAGCAATCTGACAGAGCCAAGACATTCTTAGGCGTCGGCTGGGTGAGCTCTCCCTCCAACTACAACAAATCACAGCTATTTAAAGGGGATAAAAATGGAATAATTGGGTGCTTACTGTCTCCATCAACTCTTCTCGATTGATAAAGGGATCATTCTTATCTCGACTAGAAGTGCTCTTCAGATTGCTGATGCTCACTATAAGCCGAGAGATTCTCTTAAATTTATTCTTTCCTTCTGGCTTTCTATCGCTATCTGACTTCTTCTCTCTCTCTGACTTCTTCTCTCTATCTGACTTCTCTTTGTTCTCTTTACTCCCTTTGTCGCCTTTGTCAGCTTTCGCTGTCCCACTCATTGTTCCTACTGTCTATTACTAATTATGATCGAATACTGATGATATCTTGAAATAAAAATGATATGGCGGAAATCTTTAAGCTGTGTTTTTAGCAAACAAGTCGCGATTGCATGATGATCTTCTCTTAAATCTCTCGATAAACACAGTTAAACCAGCTTATTTCACTAACTCAACGCTCTTATCACTCAATAATCATGAAACTGTCAGAAAACTCGATTTCTCAATATTTCGATTTATTGGAAAAATATGATTTTCGAAGATTCGAATTTTCGGAGAGTGGTGAATTGACAGTTACGCTTTTGTTAGAGGAGATTTGAAACAATCAAACAATAGAGAGGAAGGTTTACTTGATTACTGCCTGTATCTCGCTGTTATCTAGGGACAAGAACTCAATCAGATTCTGTTTTATTGTAGGATGAATATTAGCGTACTATAAAATCAGAGAAAGTTGTCGTTATCTATCATATTAGTTTGGTTATTTTCAGTTATTAGTTTTTATTGGACATTTGAATCATGGCGACTATCCTCGATGAATTCGGAATAGAGGCTTTGAAAACGTATGATCTCCTGAACATTTTCTCCTTTCTTAGATCTTAAATTCTCTCTTTTCTCTTCCTTAGTTCTGGGAAGCTGCAGATCCCGAAGTCTCGCAAGGAGAAGCTGCAGGCTGAGCTACAACTATTAGAGTGGCATAAGATGGCCAATGCCGCCGCTATCAAGGTAGTTGCTCCCATATCCTTGTCTCTTATCCTCTCTAACCTTGTGCTCGTGGTTAGGGTGCTTTGTTGCAAACGAAGTCTCTGAAGCAGCAGACGAGAGACCAGCCGAAGGTCGCTCCCTTCCAGGCAGAGGAAGACTCTAAGTGGATCAAACGAGTCATCCAACAAGAACATATCAAACCCTTAGAAGTCTCTAAGGACTTCGTGCTGGACTACGAGAGGAAGGAGAAGGAGAACGCCGATCGCCTCGCCAATCAAGTAGACCGGCACATCGGCACTCTGAAGCAACTGCGCATGAAACTAGAGGCGAGACACGACCTGAAGACTAGGACAGAGGAGTATAGGACCTGGCAGCGAGACTTCTTGCCGAAGAAACACGCGGTGATGGTCGGAAAGACTCTGGCGGAGTTCGAGGCGACGTCGCAGTCTCCGACCACAAAGCAAGAGATCGACGAGATCAACGACGAGCTCATCAACAAGACCCTAAACAAGGCGAACAACGCGACTCAGTCGCAGGAGTTGTCGAATGTGTTGGAGAGTTTGTCGAAGCTCGCTGACCTGGAGAAGCGCATCTCTTCACTGGAGAAGGAGAACAAGTACGACCAGCTGGTCGCCATGGAGTCTCCCTCCGCCAATCAGCGGACGCAATTCGAGTTCCGCAAGAAGAGAGACGTGGTACAGAACATCCATCAAGACAACTCCGTCATGCCGGCGGCTGCGAGGGGCGGCGGCGGCGGTCCGATGGGCATGGTCTATGAGGTCAGAACGAAGAAGCAGCAACAACAGGGTGCGTCATCGAAGTGGAAGGTCAATCTACCCTCAGGTGCTGGAGCACAGGTGGCAAAGGCGAAACGCAACAATCAATACGACACGGACGAGTACGAGACAGAGTACGACAACGACGGCGACGACAACGTCTTCATCACCGCACAGCGCTCAGAGGCTAGTATACTCCGAGAGAGGCAGAAGAGAGAGCGAATGAGACAGAAAGAACTCGCTCCTGCCGGAGTGAAGTCTCTGAAGAATCGCATCACTGCGAGGAAGGGACGGCAGAAGGAGCAGGTGATAGGCGCTAGGAAGCACGACGAGGCGATGAAGGAGATGGCAAGGAGGAAGGCCGACCAGCTCAGCAAGAAGCTCAATAACGGCAATAGTCGACAGCCTGTGAACGCGCGACGAGTGACAGCGCCGACGAAGGGAATCGCTGCTGGTATTAAGACGAAGAACAAACACCTACAGGAGTTCCATCAGATGAAGTCAGGATTCAGCAAGAGGAAAGGTACGTCACTCCCTCCATATCTCTCTTCCTTTGCGATGACGTCTAATCTCCCTCTTTGTTCTTATTAGATGAGATCACTCGGAAAGCCCCTGTGCGAGGAGGTGTGGAGGATCGGCTGCAGTCTCAGACAGTGCCTGTCTACGCCAGCAAGCTAACGAAACCTGTGCCACGTCAACCGGCAACGAAAGCTGGTGGAGCTGCGATCACGCGGCGCACAGGGAATGCACTCCCTACAAGGCGACCGGGTCACACTCAGCCGCTGTCAGATAGAGACAAGAGCAGCATCGCCGTCACTGGCATCAGCGGCCTCAGGGTCCTGCGCGCCAGCAAGAAGTAGAGCGAGGGAGTGGAGCAATGTATAAGAGGTGGAGGCATTAAACTGTCTATTTGATGTCTATAGAGCTGGTCGAGTGAGCGAAGCTTGTGAGCGAGTGACGTCATCTTAGTTATTATCACCGTCTATTGTATAGCGAGTGAGTGGCGAGCTCTAAGGCCAGCGCCGATTTGTAAATAATCGATCCTTTAAACTGTTTAAAGTAATTCAATACTTCAGACGCCACGTGTTATTTATACTGATCAGATGTGATGTCAGCGGCATATCTACTTCACATCACCCAGACAGTCGTCAGTAGGTCAGTGCAAGAATTTGCCCTGATAGGAGGTGCCGCCTGTTCTAACGAAAGTGCGAAGACTCGAGAGATGTTCTTCCAGCGCTGACACATGCTGCTTCAACCTGCATGAACAAAGAGAGATACGCATATAAGCAAGCACGATAGAGACATACAAACAAGTGATTAGAAGACAAATATGAAGATCAATGGATGTCGTCACTCACAGGTTGGACTGAGTCAGTGCATTCGTTTCATTCCATCTTCGCATAAGTTTAAGCACCTCTTCGAAGACAGGCATGACGTCGATTTGTACGAGATCCACAGTGAGTCCTGACTGCACTATATGACACGTCAGCGCATTGTTCACTGTTAGTGGCAGGAGGTCGACGTTTATCTCTCCAAGCAGGTCAGGTGACGTCATCAATGAGAAGTACGCCTCTTTCCTCTCCTTTGCTTCCAAGGAGGAGCTGCCATCCAGCGTTGAGAGGAGGCTGTCTAAACGAGAGAGGAGCGACTTCTCGTTAGTAGAGATCGTGCTCAAACCACTGTATTGAGAGTGCACAGCACGAAATATCTGAATGAGGACGCGTTCTACAGTCTGACAAGCACTCTGAAGCGACGCATGTGACACCTGTAGGGTTGCGAGGAACATCTGCAGACGTGGACAGTTGGGGAAGTCTTCTTCTATTACTGTCATTGCTAAGCGGTTGTAGTGCTCATACTGCTGACGAATGTTCTCTATCTCGGGGGTGGTAGTGGACGAAGCAGTGGAGAGGAAGTGCTCAAGCATCGTGCCATGCAAGTCACCGAGGTGCTGCAAGCACTCCCAGTCTCTGCTATCATGCTTGACACACTCCCTGAGTAGAAGATCGTCACTGCTGTAGTGCAGGAGGTGCTGACGACTCTTCGCAGTAAATAACACTAACACGACAGCCACTGACGTCATTCGCAGAAGATCCAGTGACTTTAGCCACCCTTTATCTGCTCTTTCTTCCATGACGCCATTGCTTCTGCCAGCCCAGCATGCCACGGCGAGGAGGGCGGGAGTGACGTAGGCGAGTGGCAGGTAGTTGTAGCGATCACCTCCGAGGTGGCTCCAGCCATGATGCACGAGACCTGTGCCAGGCAAGAGACAGATGACGTAGTTACTCACACCCCAACACACCCAACCAGCGTAATCCAATGATACCTCCCTCTCCCGACCACCCCTGCCACCACCGCCCTCTTCCAGGGCATGGGCCAATAACCTGCCCACGACGAACAGCGAGGCGATGACGCAATAGACGAGAGTGAGTGCTGGTACGAGATTCTCCTCCGACGCGAAGAACTTGTTCAACTCGAACTCGCTTTCCTAAACCACATAAATAAGACGGATGAGATGAGGTGACATGACATGACATGACATGATCACTCACCGAGGGTGACTGGTAGTGAATGCGAAGGTCGGAGGGCATGATCGCCCGCCCAATGAAGTCTCCGACCACTCTCACAGCCTTCACTGCTTTCCTTACGATACGCCACGGGGAGGCGTGTTGCTGTCTGGTGAGGTCGGTGGAGTGTATGTCAGGGTTCGAGGCGCTGTTAGAGTGAGTGACGACTGACAGAACGACGAAGAAGAGCACTGCTGACGTCAGCATATACACCACTAACACGACGATACGGAATCTCCTGGGGATGGAGGTGCCACCCTTCGCCTTCTTCGATGACGTGGCGTTGTCTTGGGAGGTGACGGGAAAGATGACGTCAGCGACGAGGAGGCAGAGACAGCGAGAGCAGTGCACCACAGCCAGCATCATTCCTGGTGCTTTACACTATTGAGAGAGATTAAGGGAGAAGAGTGAGGTGACGTCAGAGGCTTTTACCAGACTACCGATAACAAGGCAGAGCAAGGAGGTGGCAGCGAGGAGAAGCAGCCGACGTAGCTGCTGCCTCCTCCCTCTACGAAGAATAGCAATCATCTTCTCAAGACAGATGCTGGAGAGCAGGGAGAAGGATAGGGCGGGCAGGTAGCTGAAGGCCGACTGCCAGCCCACGGCCTCTACCGACAGAGGATGAAGGAGGAAGACCGCCACGATCACCACGATCCAACGACCGCCCTTCCTCTCACCACTGTTGTGGGTATTTCTTGAGAGCAGTTGCAGCCAGTAATAGAGCAGGAAACCGTTGAACACGTGGTTAGTCGCGGACAGAGCGCGGAAGCTACGAGGCGATAAACCAATAAGATCTATCCAACCTGCCTTCCACAGAGATGCTGCAGGCTCATAAACATTTAATCCTTTGTGTGACAAGAGCTGATAGAGATGAGTCACTTGAGAGATAGAGGAGTACTTGGGTGGGAAGAGAGAATTAAACTGAGGAAATTGCAAGAAATTGTAAGAGTCGTCGAAGAAAGAAGAGAATTCCCAGGAAATATCAGTATCTAGGATAATTGAGAAGAGATAGGAGGTCAGACTGAAGGATAGAGCCAAAAAGACTGCATGGTTTGATGGAAGGAACTCAGATAAGATCATCACACACAATATCAATAACAATCAACGGTTTACCGACATTGAATCGGTGGAGTGGGTTTGGGTGGGCGGGCAGTTGATTGCATCTCTCGAGAGCTGAAATGTCATCCAATTCCTCGGAGCTCATCTTAGATGAGTTATATCCGCTGATGAGAGAAGCAAGAGAAGATCCTTCCTGCTTAGCGGAGGTTGAAAACATAAAACTCAAGTGTTCTTTGCGATAAGCAGATAAGCAAGGACTGCCCACCGATTCAATGTCGGTAAACCGTTAATGATTGTGCTATGTAAAGGTTGGAATGAGATGGCTCTGTTGGTGAGGTTGGATTGTTTTATCATTCCAACCAAAAGAAAACCCAAGAGAGGCGAGAAAGATCCACATCTTACAAATCTTTGCTCTCTATTTTGATCGAAAGATTGAACTATCTTGAAAGATGAACTTCTCCTCCATCAAGTATGAGGTTCCTTACGATCATTGGCAGTTCACCACAAGCAACAGACTATTCCTTTGCCCTTATGAAGATGCCTGTATCGGCGAGACCTATACCTTAAACTATACCATTAACGGTACTATTAGCCATGCGAGAGACTATTATCTGCTGAATCAGTGTGATTCCGACTTCTCTGGACTGCTGTGCTCTCAGCCCAGTCAACCAAACCACTATATAGACCACATCACTAGAGATACAGCATCTTGTATGCTATCAGATCGAATTAATGTGGGTTATTTGACTCTTTGTGGAGCAGCGCTTGTCTTCTTCCTGTACTTCGTCGGGATTGTGAGACATGTGAGGAAAGACGACAGAGAGAAAGAAGACCGAGACAAAGACAAAGACAAAGACAA
>VKHI01000132.1:19601-52882 GCA_015145745.1 Poterioochromonas sp. DS
AGACAAAGACAAAGACAAAGACAATATCAATCAAGGAGTATTGCGCTTATCAAGTAAGAATAAAGTGGAACTATTAATTGCCTTGAAGCTTCTGCTGTTTAACCTTCAAGTGAGTCTAGTCTCTTTCTCTCATGATTACAAATCACAGGAATGACATTAAATCACAATGATTCACCTATAGATCACTTCTCAGCTCCCTGCGATGCTCTATTCTTCCTTCCCTCAAATAACATCGATGATTTTGAAGATATATGGCTTCCTCTCTCTGTCTTCCACCTTCCTCGTCCCCTTCTCCTGTCTGTCAGAGCACGTCACTGTCACCTACCACCACCTGATGTACATCAGCACTCTCTTCCCTCTATTTCTTTTCTTCTGCCTGTCCCTCATTACCTGCACACTCAATGAGATCGCTTACCTGGGAAACCCCTTCGAGATAGAGGAGGGAGACGAGGAGAGCCAGCTGGACGACGACCACGAGGCATTCGTCATGGAAATCGTCGAGCAGAGAGAGCAGCAGCAGTTCAACTACTTCTACAAACTCATCGCTGTGATCTTCTTCTTCTATGACCTGTGGATTGGAAACATCTCACAGCTTCTCTTTGGCTCGCTGTTCTGCGTGCAGTTGAATGAGAATGACGCACTCCCTCAATCCTCCTTCCTAGTGCTCTGGTAACAATATCCCACACCTCTCCACACACTCCCTCCTCATATTAAGCCAATTATCTTTCATAGGAATGATCCAACAGTGCAGTGCCATCAGAGCGACTTCTATGACGTGTTCACATTACTGTGGATCATCGCATTCATCGTCTTCTTTCTCTTCTTATTTCCTGTAAGATATTATATATATATGTATACCTCCACCTCTCTCACTCTACTGCTATAGTTGATAGAGATAGGCATCATCTCTTCTGTCTCGACGTCCTTGCGAGTGAATGCTATGAGACTCGAGAGAGCGACGTCATCGACGACGTCAGAATCCACCACTCTTTCCACGTCTTCACTAGACTCGAGGAAGATACCCAGCACTGCGAGTATCTTCCTCTTCGAGTATCTCTATGAGGTAAGAGATTCAGGTGGTCTAGTTCTGACGTTGTCATTGTTGTTGATAGGGAGTGACGTTGAAGGGATTCGCGAAGTATTGGAGCATCATAGAAGCCTTCTATCGTGTTCTGATGATAGGCTTGCTCCCTCTGCTCTTCACTCAAGATAATCGCATCTATAAGGTGAGACTATAAGACTATTACACCTCACTGCTCTGACATCACTATATCACTATCACTCAGACGGCCACTGCGATCATCCTCTCTGTCGTCTTCCTAGTGGTAAGAGCCTTTCTATTCTCTCTACTATCTGTATGATCTTGCTGACGTGGCGTCTAATAGATGTTGGTGAAGTGTCGCCCTTATCGCAAAAGATTCTTCCAATCGTTCATGGAGATCAGCTCCTTCCTACTGACGTGTTATCTCTTCGTCAGTCTCTTCGCTCAGATCAACGTCACAGGTATGATTTAATCGCTATCGTCAGTGGTATTGGTTTACATCTGCTGAGATAGATGTGGTGGAGAGCAAAGGCTTCGATCTCATCTTTAGTCTGCTCTTACTGACGTCACCGTGTTACTTCTGCTATCATGTGATAAGCAACAGATCTTCAGAAGAGAAAGTGACGGAGATCAACGAAGACAAGCCAACAGAAGAGAAGAAGAGAAAGAGACAGCGCTCTTCCTCCTCGCCTCGCCTGACGTCATCGTCATCGCAGGGAAGAAGTTGGAAGAGAAGACAGTCTTCCCTCACAGACAGTGACGTCGATGAGTTGATGTTTTATCGCACATTGTATCGCCTGAACTCCAAAGCGATGAGAAACGAGAGAAGAAGAGCTTCGCCACGTCATCAGCGGATCTTTTCTTCTTCCCCCAGCAGACGTCACTCGACTAGTCGCTCTCTGATGAGATCAAAGCGATGGGAGAGATCAGAACACGATGACGGGTCTGAGGAGAAGGAATGTTTGGAGTATGAGGGAGGAATCGAAGGCGAGGAAGAGGATGAAGAGGAAGTAGAGGGGGAAGAGAGCGAGACAGCACTGAGTGACGTTGATCACGAGGAAGAAGAACTAAACTCAGAGGATCAGAGAGACATCGAGAATACTGTGACCAAGCTTGACAATACCTTAGACTTCGCTGACATCTATGAATGCTTTGAGGAGGAAGATGACATCGAGCAGCCGCAATCTCATTACCCGCAGCTCTCCTACCGACAAACAATTCCTGAGACGTCAGCGACTCTCCTCCCTCTTAAAAGAAGTGAGGAAGATCTCTCGTTAGGCGAAGAAGAGAATATGAAACAGCTGACAACAGATGCGACGAATGATTTGTTTGAAGATTGAAGATGTCAGATGAGATAGATATACAGATATCAATAGTCTTCTAGCACCAAATGAGGCAATTATACGACGGACAGCATAGAGTACTTGACTGCGAAGATTGAAGTTGCTTGCTTTCTATCTCCTCTTTCGTTAGCAATAATACAGGATGTTGTTTCCTTCCCTAGCACTCATTACTCATCACTATCAATATCACATCAATATATCCACGATGCTTGAATCAGTCGGGAATGCGTAAAGAGAGTGTAAAGGAAGAGAATAACTTAATAAGACATCGACCACGAGGTCAGTAGCACCTTCATTAGATATAATATTCAAAGAAATGACACACGATCACCACTAACCTACTAGTCTACTAACAGCAAACAAACAATCGCATTAACAGCATAGGTTTATTTAATACGGATTCTCTTTTCTTAAATATGTTGTTGCATCGATCATTAAACAATGCAGTAGTCAACTCTCTCGAAGTCGAAGGAAAGGTGTTGTAACGATAGTTAGACTAAAACTCTATTCGAGTCTTCTGTAATCCTTCTCTTCTCCAGGTCAGAGTGATCATGTTCGTTTACTGTATGTAACAATGCAGTATGTGCCTCCTCCAAAGGAGGTGCACTCGGGATCGAGCGTGCAGCATTAACATGAGCCGCAGTAGATGTGTACTCATTACCTTGCAATGGACTCTCTTCTTCCATGTCTTCCATCTCTACTTCATGGGGATTGGTTTCCCCTGTCTCCTCAGTGCAATAATGCTTTGTAATGTATCTGTAAGCGAGGAAGGCAAAGATCGCCATCCCGATAGGAGTGAGGATGGAAGTAATCACACCAATGACGAGAGAAGTTTTATTTTCTTTAACACGCTCGGAAAATGGATTTCTATTGGTCAATAGAGTAATCTGCTGTCCATTCAAAGAACTGACAGCAATTTCAGGGACACCATCATGATTGAAGTCTTCGACTAAGATAGAATAAGCAACGCCATGCGATTGGAAAGCCCTGGCAGTATACAAACTCTGTTGGTCACGCACGAAGATATTAAGTTTATCGGCACCTATTAGAATATCTTGCCATCCATTTCTATCAACATCTGCGATGAGTAAACCTGAAGTTTGTTCTCCTCCGATGTAGATAGTCACTGGATCTGGCAGACCGAAGTCTCCATGACCATTCCCATAAAGTATAGAAAATGATCCATCATTACGATAGGTATTTACTAAATCTAAATTCCCGTCATTATCTAAATCAGCAGTTGCAAGCCAATAAGGTTGTTCATTGACTCGAATGTTCACAGCATTTTCTAGTTTCCCATCGCCTAACCCTTTATTTAAAAGAATAGAAATGGATGATTCACCTGAATTAGCAACTGCTACATCAACGTATCCATCCTTATTAAAATCACCAACTACAACGCCGTGTGGTAATACACCAACATGATACTCGTCCCAGTGGAAGAATTCTCCTCCCCCTATGCCGTAGTAGATTTTTAACAGCCCAGGATTCACACCACATGGGTAACCACACAAAGTAATAGCAAAATCTAAGATTTTGTCTTTATTAAAGTCTCCAAGGGCAATAGAGGTGGGACGATCAAAATTCAAGTCGAGCCGGACATCGAATGATCCATCGCCTTTACCAATATTCACATAGATTCCTTTCCCACCATAGATAATAGAAATAATATCAAGATTTTCATCACTATTCAGATCTCCCACAACAGAATAATAACTATTGATTTTACCATTGAATGGTGTTTTTAAGAATTTGCCACCTTTTTTCCCTAAATATAAACTTGATGTTGAAATGATATCCACCCAACCATCATTATTAAAATCTCCCTTAACAATACAAGATGCTCTTTCAGGGTAGGACTTAGCAACTTCAAAGTTTATTGCAATATTCCTCATCTCTTCTGCTTATATCTTATATCTTATAGTCTCTCTTATGCTTCGTCTAATAACGATCTCTCGATATAGGAGACAGACAAAGATCTGATCTTTGGGAAAACTCGGAGAATTGGAAACTGTGGTTTTCGGAAACTTTGAACCGTTTTTATATCGTTTTTTTTATTGTTTTCTGAACAACGAAAGTGCTTTTCGTATCTCATTGTATTTAAGGTCGGGGTCAAAAAGTCGAGTTGAGGATCATGTATCGGATCTTCATTTGAGAAGCTGTTGTTTTAACTGAGCTGATGAAGAGACGTTCAGGCTAACTCTTGCCAATTCTTTTCATGAGTGCTTCCGGACAAAGGATGAAACTCTTTCTAAGAAACATCATCAACATTACAATAAAAATATAAAAATTCATTATAGTCTCCAAGCTGATTCTTATTGAGTGGCTTGATATTGCTTGAGGAGTTACAGTAGTGAACCGATTCTTATCCTGTGAAGGATGTATCGTATTTTAAGAAAAAAGACCCCTGCCTGCCCCTGCCCAGAGTTTGAAAGTAAGCCAATAACAGCGATAGTCTATAGTGATAGTAATAATAGGCAGTAATAGTACTCGACTTTACACCCTATGAAACACACTCCACACTCTCAGTAGACCCTGCCAATCTCAACCAGTCTGTTCCTTGTATTGTCTACTTTTTATTTCATCTATCCTTCCTGTCTCTCAACGCATCTAGCACGTGTTTCTGAAGTCTAGACTCAAAGCAACATGACTCGCAGTTCTCGAACTCAGAATGGTTCGGGTACTGGAGGCGTGTTTCTATCAGAAAGATTACAAATGAAAATGTTGCTTCAACAACAAGAGGAGAGTCATGAGAAGGAGTTGGAGGACGTTAACAAGTCAAAACCAGCGAAGCGAACAACAACAAATACTCCAACTACATCAACAGCTACAAATACAACGAAGAAAACCGCTCCCGCGAAGAAGAAATCAGGAGAAGACGATGTCTCAGACAGCGAGGAGTCTGTCAGAGCGTCAGATAGTGGGAGGGCGAGGAGAACGACGCGTCAGAGAAACATCACTTATGAAGAAGAGGAAGAAGAATTCAGTGAACCTGAAGTCGCAACGAAGTCTAATGAGACTCTAGTAGAAAGACCGAAGACTGGTGGTCGACGAGGCAGAAGACCAGCAGAAAAGGACAAAGAGAAGGAAAATGACAAGGAGGCGGTGAGAGAAGACAGCACAGAGCATGATAATGGAGGATTGAAGGAGAATGACGAAGCAGAAAAAGAACCTAGCCCGTCAGAACCCTCTAGAGAGAAACCACAGCGAGAGAAAGCCTCGAAGCATTCCATCAAAGTTCTTCCCAGCAAAGTTAGTACTACTGAAGACAGAGCACAGGAGAGGCGAGGGACTGAAGAGGCGAACCTTCATCCTGCCCCACTTAGTGAAGGATTGCAAAAGATCGCGAGTCCTGTGCCGGATGATTTTGTCGCGCCACAAAGGGCGGCAATGCAGACTGGACGAACACAGCAGATGATGATGCCTCCACCACCTCCCCCTCCTCCTACCAACCCACTCGATAGATTCGAAGCATGGATGACCTCTTTACAAGAAAGAATCGATACAAATGAGGTAATGAAGGCTTTGCTCTAGTTTTCTTGTCTCGCTCTGACGTTTCTCTGTGTTGTGTTAGATCATGTCTCGTGTGAAGTACGGCATCTCCTTCCTCTCCTCCGACCCATTCAACTCCACAGCGACACTATCGTCGACCTCGAAACCTAATCCTGTCTTTCGTCCAGCTCCCGCCACTACTGCATCGGCTGGTGGAAGCATCGACATCGCTGGATCCTTCCTCCTCGACGTGAACCAGCGCGTCTTAAAGGTAGTGGAGGAGGTGATGACGCAGCAGTACTCCGCTATTATCTCGAATAGCACGAACCCGAATAACGATGAAGTCATATCGCAGTTGATCTCTGCCTACGATCTCTTCCCAGAAGAGATTGAAGGTGGTGACAAGGAAGAGGAGGTGCCGTCATCGGGTCGCGGTGCCCCGATCGCCACTCTGATAGAGGCATGGCGTCAGTCCCTCGCCCTCAATGATCGCAACCTTGCTTCCTCCACTTCAGTGAAAGTTGTTTGCGATTATAAACCAGAGCGACACTACTACGAGACCGACGAGGAGAAGAGCAGGGTGAACGAGGGAGTGGAGGAGGCGCTGCATTGGTGGGGCATACGACCAGAGCCCCTCCTACTCACAGAGATCGTGCAAAGGTGTCCTAAGCGACCTCCTCCTCCGCCACCTCCTCCACCTGCTGCACCTCCTGTCCGCAGTTATATCCCAGAGACCACAAGACCTCCTCTCCCCTCCACTGGCAATGCCACGGTAAGAGATACTCACTCACTGCCTATATAACCACAGTATCTGATTCATATGATACGTTATTAGACACTGACATCAGCGAGAACTGCTAGGAGGAGTCGCAGTCCTCAGAAGAAAGCAACTGAGAATCAACGAGAATCCACAAAGCGAAAGAGATCAGCATCCCCTCCTCAGCTGACAAGGTAATCACTGCTACTTCCCTTCATTTGATTGCTGCTAATATGATTCTATAGAAACCCTCCTCCACCACCTCCCCCGTCTTCGCGAGGCAAGATGCCTCATAACATTGAGGAGTACTGGGGATCGCTCCTGACGCATTCTAAGGTTCAAGAAGGATCGCGGTTCATCCAGACGGCCATCGAGCAGGCGACTGACCATTCCTTGCGTCTGCGCATCCTGTCAGAACTGCGGCCAGCGCTGCGCGAGGTGATCACTGACCACTACGCGAACTACGTGGTGCAGAAACTCTTCGACTTCCTCAGGCCTGAAGACTACGTCGACCTGATTCCAGTCTTCGCTGACGACTTCGTCAGTCTGTCGGAGAACCGCGTCAGTCACTTCATCGTCCAGACATTCATCCGCCGAATCGTTGGGAAATTGTTTCCTGAGCCCTCTCTGAAGACTCACTGCCACGCTTTCTTCCAACGAGTGACGGAGAAGATACAGACGTCAGTCACTTCCCTCGCCACGACTGCAAATGGTGCAGGTGTGCTGGTAGCGGTGCTGCAGTCCTTTCCAGACACTTATGTGGAGACAATCGTCAATGCTGTTGTGTCGAAGAGCGACGCCTTCTTCTCGAATGAGTCAGGGTGTAAGGTGATCCAGACCTTACTTCCCTCCGCCAGCGAGTCCACTGTCACTGACATCGTGAGGAAGATCGAGGGAAAGGTCGCGTCATGTCTCACAGAGAGCAACGCAGCGAGCATCGTGAAGACATTACTAACTATGAAGAAGCATCGCAATGTCATCTGCTGGAACATTATTAACACTTGTTTCCGAGGAGATTCCTTCCCTTCGTCGTCATCGAGTTCGTCTGATGGCTCTCTCATCAAGCTACTGTCTTTCCGCAGCGCCTTCAATGTCTTCGAGAAGTTGGTGGAGGTTGGGGAAGACGGTCAGCTGCGAATCATGGAAGAGTTCATCGATCGTCACGTCGATCGAGTGAAGAGCACTCCCTATGGCCCTGAGCTCATCACTCTCGTGAGTCAGACTCTCGACAAGCGATCAGCGACGAGTCACTCCTCTCAGGTGTTGCCTGTGAGTCGAGACAGAGACAGAGAAGAGGGAGGGAAGAGGCTGAGCAGAGATCGAGAGATAGGAAGGGAGAGAGAATATAAGGATAGCAATGGCCGAGACAGAGACAGGGAGAGGGAGAAGAGGGATCGTCAGTATAAGACAAGTGGCAGATCTGACGATCGCAGTCCTAGCAGAGATAAAGTGAGAGACAATGGTCGATCTACGAACTACAACAGAGATCGCTCGAGAGACAGAGACAGAGAACGTCCTAATGATAATGATAGGGAGAGAGGACGAAGCAGAGAGCGAGAGAAGGAGAGAGAGCGAGAACGAGACAGAGATAGAGATAGAACGAGGGAGAGAGACAGAGACAGAGACAGAGACAAGCTCAGAGATCGAGACAGAGAAAGAGACAGAGACAGGGAGAGAGAGAAGGGGGGTAGACGTCATCGCAGTGCCTCCCCTCAGAGGAGTCGGAGGAGATCGAGGTCTCGCAGTCCTTCAGCCTCGCCCTCACCCTACCGCAGTAAAGGGCAGAAAGGCAATCAGTCCTCTACGTCATCTCAGCACTATCGCCGGTAAGCCTGCATGTCTGACGTCATTGTCCTGTCATTGGTTTCGAGATATTTCCCTCATCTTCCAAACCTCTCCCCTCCTCTCTCCTGACATTCCTGTGTCTTTGCTGTTATTATTATTCCTTCCTGCACTGCCACGTCACACCTGTCACCTGTCACTGTCATTGTTCTTCCTCTTCTCTCTTTATCTTCTTAGATCAGAGGAGCCAGCTCAGACCACCGCAGAGAAAGAGAAAGAGAAAGAGGAGGACGGTGAAGTGTGTATGTCAGTCGACCTACAGACAGTTCCATCGATTCCTTTCTTCCCGAAGATCTTACAGCAGCATGACGTGTCTCTCCTCGTCACAGAGCTCAGAGATCTCGGCAGTCTGACGTCACTGCAATCCCAAGATGTCGTCGATCGTCTTCGCTCTCAACTCCTCGCACTCGTCATCATCCCTCATGCGAGCAAGTTCTTTGAGTACCTCCTTTCACAAGCTGGTCTGACGTCATTCGCGAGGTCGTGGATCTGCGAGCAAGTCCTTTCTCACTGCTCTGACGACTGTATGATTCACTGTAGTGGGAACTACGTGGTGCAGTCAGCGGTGAGTCACGCATCTCTGACGCAGCTGCTCTGCTTCTCCTGCAGAGTGAGAGAGCAAGTGACGTCACTCTCACTACAGCGTCACGGCGCGTTTGTCTTAGAGAGGTTACACGCTCGACTGCTGGAAGACTTCTACATCCCTCTGAGACTCAGCCGCAGTGAATTGACGCAGCTAGAGGACTACGTCAGCGCTGTCGTTGCAGTGTTCAGCAGAGACGTCAGAGCATTCTTCCTTCACCCCTCTGCCTGCCACGTCATCCTACAACTCATGAGAAAGGAGTGCCAGCGACTGCTGCATCCTCTCTTAACAGCTCTAGAGATAGAGACTGACATCATCCTGCGACGTGGCGCTCCATTGATCACACAGATCCTCATCAGTGCCTTTCCTCTCTCCCAGAAAATAGAAGACAAGGTGGTGCGAACGATGCGCAATGACGTTTTCGTACTGGGATACACCTCCTGCACCTCCTCGATCCTGTCCTACTTCCTGCAACATTCGAATTACCGTGATGTCATGCGAGGTCGGTTGATGACTCAGTGCTTCGGCACTGGGGGCGACGAGGAGGTGTGGAGGGTGTGTCGCCTTCAACCTCTCCTAGACACCGATCATACGGTGACGTCACTCCTCTTTGTGCTCTTAGAGGTGGCTGATCTGACGCAGTTGAAGTGGATCGCGCGAGTCACGTCACTTCATAGAGGAGAGATAGAGAATATGAGGTGGGGTCGCCTCTTCCTCGATCTCATGACACAACGCCTAGCCGACTCTTTTAGCTTAAATTAACTTACTTCTTCATCATTGCCTATTAATTATTGAATCTAATGCTATGTAACAATATTCAATGCTATGTAATACTATTTAATGATATCTTATGATATCTTTGTCATCTATGTCTTATTAGAAGAGTCGCTGTAATAAGTCGACTCTTTTAGAAAAGCGCTTCTAGAGCCTGTCAAAAGCGCTCTTTCCAGCATATCGAATCTTTTCATCATAATAGAGGACTATACATCACATTATATCACACCTCATCTGATAGCATGGCAGAGATATTGTCACAGAATGACAAGCGATCTGCATTAGAGAGAGAAGTCTCTGAGCTTCGGTCGAAACTACTCATTGCAGAGAATGAAATAGTAAGAAGAAGATCATTTGCTCAGACCTCCTCTAACATCTCATTCATTCTTCCAGAGTCAGATAGAGACATCAGAGAAAGTGGCAAAGACTCTCGAACAGGAGGTGCAGCGAGTGAGAGAGGAGATCAGTCAGATCAGCAAGGAGAGGGACGAGCTGCTGGACACTGTCTCCTCACTGCATCAGAGGATGCGAGAGGTCGACAACTCTAACGGCTTCACTAAACTCACTGCGGAGGAAGAGCAGGAGAGAGACATGTTGGAGGACGAGGAGGAGCGAATGGCGAAGAATAGAGAGGCTTATCTCAATGTGATGGTAAGAGAGACCTGACAGACCTGACAGCGACTGACTGACTCTTATGACTCTCTCTATCTCTCCCTCACTGTAGCTACTGAAAGCGAAGCAGGAGAAGCTGAAGGCGATCAAGCTCATTGTTAATCTGTTGGGAAAGGTGACGTCATTGCCTCTGCCTCGCTCTGACGTCTGACTGTCTCTCTCTCGTTATAGGAGACGGTGCAGAGTCTGTTGAAGTCGTCATCAACGCCTGTTTCTAGTCCTGGAGGGAAGACTGGCATGGCTATGACATCAGCGGTGTCTCCCATGACTGTGAGGGATAGGAAGTCTCTCGGAGGTGTGACATCATCATCCTCACCCAATCTCTACGCCACGCCCACTAGCTCTAGTGGAGGAACGAGGCGACGGTCCCCGACGAGGTCCAATAGTCTCTTCGCAGAGGAGCTGATGAATGCTGATAGCCCGTCACCTGCTAACACGACGTCAGGCAACGACCTGCTAGACAGACTGATAGACGCGCTGTCGTCACCGAGGGCTCGGTCAAAGTCACGCTATGCCCTCAGGTGACGAGCTGGGATGTCTCACTTGTTACGTCATTTCTTATCGATCTGTTCAACGATCCTTTCACTACCATCCTTTCATGTAATAACATATTATCTGTCGTCTTAACAACATGTAACGTGACGTCATATTAGAACAACTCAAAAAAGACAGCACAAATATCAGCCTACTACCATACTACTACTACCACACCTACCACCACCACCACACATACTCCCCGACCACCTCGATATATCCTGACATCATAAGCAAATCACACTACTCAAGGCTGTTAGTGAGGAGAGTCGTCAGGGAAGGATAGGACTTGTGTCAGAGTGAGTAATTCATATCTCAGCTTCTTCAGGGTCTCTAGTATCACAGGGAGAGCTCTCACGGTGGCACGAGTCTCAGCGAGGTTAATGATGTCACCTGGCTTAGCTTTCGTCCGAACAATCTCAGCAACGTCGTGCGCAGATTTTTTCAAATCTTTGAGGAGGTAGTTAACGTCGATAGACCAGAGGATCGTCTTCGTTCTGTGGTTCTCGTTGATCCAGTCAGACAGTGCGTCAGAGATGAAATAACCCGGAGGACGGAAATACACCACCTCTCTCTGCGTTAGATTCTTCATGAGACTAGAAGCAGCAGCTATCTGTGCTGAGATTTCCTCCTTTGACTTCCTGCTGAGACTGACAGTGGAGTAGAATCCGCTATGGCCGAGGTCATGCTTCCCTGCCACGATATCAGTGAGGAGACGAGGGTGAACGAGAGACTTCTCTGCTGACACGAAGAAATTGGCATGAACTGAGGCATTTTGAAGGATGGAGAGGATCTCAGAGGTGATGTCTCTGTGAGGTCCGCCACTGAATGTGAGGAGAATATACTGTCCTCCTGGGAAGAACTGGCGGATAGCTGCCTTGGGGATATTACCTTCAAAGGAAGCCGTTAATCCCTCTGTCGCAGCATCGCTTTGAGTCACTGGACTAAAGACAATCAAGCAGAGAACAACGAGGAAAACCTTCCAAAACATCATCGACTTAATTAAGAGAATCGACTGAACGACAAATTAAACGATCGTCTTGACATTGGGAGTCTTCTCATAATAAGACGTTACAGTGAGATCCAATATCCTCTGGTATATCGAGAGAGTGGATCTCTGTCTCTTTCATAGAACATTCGACAAACAACAACAAACACTACACATAATACTATAAAATAACACAACAAAATAACACCACACAACCACTACAACATACTCCCTCTAGAACTACAGTACCCCGCCTTATCTACTTTCTATCTCCTTGATTTTACACGATGCCGAACTACGGTGATGCAAACTATTGGAACGATCGTTATGAGGAGGACAAGGACTCCCCTTTCGACTGGCTCTTCGACTTCCATGAGCTAAAAGAAATCATCCATTACCTAATGCCTCAGAAAAACACTAAACTTTTGGTTGTTGGAGCAGGGAATGCCCCTTTTAGTCCTGATTTGTGAGTCATTGTTATCCTTCTGTTTTACGCTGACGTCACCCTCTTCTCATGTGTTGTAGACATCGCGTGGGAGGATATACAAACATCACCAATATCGATCTCTCGTCAGTGGTGATTAATCAACAGGCGGCAAGGTTTCCCGAGCAACAATGGCTGACGATGGATGTGCTTAACATGGCCTTTTCCGACGAGTCCTTTCCCTACGTCATCGACAAATCCCTCATTGACACTCTCCTCTGCTATCCTGATAGGTGAGTTATCCACTGTTCCATGTCTCTTGGCGCATCTGATGCGATGCAGTGTGAAGAAGACGCAGCGCATGATCGATGAGATTCATCGAGTGATGGCAGCAGGGGCTAGATACATCACCTTCTCTCTGCACTCCGTCGAAGAAGTCTTGGACAAGTTCCAGCTTCCTCAATATAGCTGGAGAGTGCATGCCTATCGTGTGAAGTCGTCTCGCTGGAATGAGGGAGAGCATCGTCGCCGTGCCGTCGCTCATACCATGATCATCTGTGACAAACCTGACAACAATGGACTCTTCCCCTCCACTCTCACTGATCCAACGACAGTGCCACAGGTGCTCAATGATGATGATTACTTCGCGCTGAAGGCTTATGCTGATAAGGTAAGTACACAGAAGTCAGGCAATGGCTGACGCACACACTCACTGTGATGATGGTGGCAGGTGAACTTGAAGATTGCACTACAAACTCTCTCGGTAGAGCAGATGCGTTTACTGCTGTTCCATTCTCTGGATCAGCGAGTGCAGAAACATTCGTCGGCGTCCTTCCTTCAGAGGGCGGGCAAAGAGGCTCTGCTCTGTAAGCCAAAACTCATTGAGAAGAGCTTCGAGGAGGTGAGGGCACACTGTAAGCTCTTGTTGCAAGAGATAGCCAAGCGTGAGCCACCTCAGGAGCAGATTCATGAGATGCAATGAGGGCACATCGACGTGACGTATTGCAGACGATAATTTATTCCTATTTTACACTACTAAGAATGACTGAATCCACCTCCTCCCAGTGTTAGGGTTTAGGTTAGGATAGGTTAGCCTGGGTTATGATTCTTATTGTTTTAGCTTTAGTTTTCTTTTTTAGTAATTCCTTCATTATTATCCCTTTTCAATTCTGCGATCTTATCTTTGAACTGCCAGGTGACGTCAGCAGGGTAAGAAGCGAAAGGAACAGCCTTTATCCTCCATATCGTATCCTGTTCTCTCCAAGTTTTATTCCCTAACAACTTCACCACTTTCTCCAAGTGTTGACTGTTTTTAAGCCAAGCAACGGCTTTGTTCGGCTTCTCTGGCAGCAGAAACTCGCAATTCTCAGGAAGAAACTTTCTGAGCACGTAAAACATTCGCGATTTCCTATTGAAGATGGCAATAGGTATTTCTTCAAAGACCAGGTCTGGGGGACGGTTTTGCCAGGAAGAAGATTTCAACTTCTCACTCGTTCTGATTGACGATTGATCAGACGATTTGGAGGGACCGAGAGGAGGTACAAACCCTCCTCTGGCTAACTCATTCAACCAAGCGCGAGGGACAGGTCGATCTGGCGGCCTTTGAATAACTTCTGGAGTCCGTGAGATGAATTCTTCATATTTCTCTTGAATGCTCTTCTCTTCTATCTCTTCGCTGAAAGAAATTTGCAACCTTTTTCCTCCAACCAACTATTACCACGAACCTTACTACCAGCATTAGAGAATTAGAAAGAGGTAACTTACTGTCTTGTCAAGCTCATCTTTCGCTGAAATAGCAGAGTCCAGCGACTCGAAGACAACAGTTGTCACATCATTGCTCAGGCTCACTAAATCATACATAAGAAAGGAATTACTATCTATCCAACGATATTCACCTACCCTTTGTAATCTTGCCATACTTACTGAAGATACTCTGAATTTCCTTAGGACGACTCTTCTCCTCGAATCCTGAAGACAGAGACCTGAAATAAATGACAGCAGTGAATGTCCTGAAATCACTCACCTCGAATGAGTATCTTGTGAGATATCGAGCGAATAGAGTGGATATGAAGAGTAGGAGGTATCTTCATCGTCTTTGATAAGGATTTTAAGGGAAGAGAGAAGATCTTTTGCATCTTTCCTCACGAAAACTGAAAGTAAATAAGACTAATCCTGTAATAACAAGCGAATTCTCCGATATCGCGATAGTTATCGCTCGCTAGAAGAGATCGTGCAACAAAAGAATTAAGAGACTTTGAGAGAGTTCGACTCATTATTGAAGAATGCAGTCGATGAGATCATCCATGAGATGTATCCTCAGATATAGAGCTAATTTGAGGAGATGTAGCTTGCAGATTTCGCAGATGCGGAGTCTTTCTGCAGCTCCAGCGGTGCGAGTCAGTTACCTCACTGACTTGGAGGGCGACTATCCGCACTGGAGGAAATATCTCAACCACTCTGAAGTCTTTGAAACTAAATCTGATCAGATTATACTGAAAGACAATTGTCACTTTGTCTTCGGTGGCGATATCTGTGATCGCAATAACGGGGATCTGCGCCTCTTAAAAGACTTCCTGGCGCTCAAACGACGCTATCCTGACCGCGTTCACTTTATCCTAGGGAATCGCGATATCAACAAGTTACGCCTTCTCTTCTCCCTTCAACAGCGAATGCTACATAGTTTGCACCCACCTCTTGTCTACTGGCTGCACGGATCCGCTGAACTCCTCGCACAGGCGACACAGGAGGTGCAGCGAGGTGACGCCACCTCTAAACTAAGATGGATATTAGGGAGGACAATGGGTGCACCTCAAGCCTTTCAACATCGTCAGCAGGAGTTGCGAGACCTCGGACTATCGGCGGAAGACACTGACGTCACCGCTTCCTTCCTACACTCCCTCACTCCTCATGAAGGCTTGCTGTGGGAATATCTCTCCCATGGGAAGATTGCTCTCATCTTAGGGGACACACTCTTTGTGCACGGAGCAATCCACGATCACAACATGGGGTGAGTGCACGTTCATTCCCGATTCCCCTTAAACTCTCTGTCGATGACGTAGATGGATTCCTCCGATGAAGGCTGAATATTCGAATGATCTATCCCTTACTTCTCCTCGCCTCTTGCCTGAAAGAAGAGTGGCAGACGTAAGGGCATGGGTGGGCGAGATCAATGCCTTCGCCCAGAGAGAGCTGGCAGACTACACACGTCACGCCCTCGCCTTCCTCGACCACCACCAAAACAAACACGCTTACACCCCCTCAGAGGTGCTGTGGGAGGTAGATGGGGGCTATGGAAATGCCCAGCCAGGCAGCCGTCTCATCCAATACGGTGAGTGACGTCATCTCCTCTTCTTCTAACGGTGCTGACATGATGTGTGGGGAAGGCATGGGCGGGCTTCCAGCCAGACAACTGAACAACACTGTCATTTACTCCTCTTACCTGCATGCGGGCAAGGCGAGGTATTCGTCAGAGCTGGTGGGCCACTGGCTGGCGGGGCAGGGCATTGCTCGCGTCATTGTCGGGCATCAGCCCAACGGCGACTCACCGTGGATCTTGAACTCTCATTCGATCCAGACGATCAGCGCTGACGCAGCTTACTCGAAGAATGTGCTCTGGCCATTGACGCACTTCGAAGATCTCACTACTACCACCTCCTCACCACACCCCTCAGAGGGAGTGGAGTACGTCAGTTTTGTCAACTATTGTGCGAAGTCACAGCGTCTGACGTATCCCCCAGCCACCTCCTATGCAGAGCGACACTCTACTCGCTCTCCTCTGTCCCACAGCGAGGTAGTGCTGCACCTCTCAGAGGGAGTGCAGGCAGGCAATCGTTCTGACGTCAGCATTACTGGCGCCTTATCAGACGGATCGACGTATTCCTTCACTATGACTAGGAACGGCGCTGACAACTTTGTCGGTATGAAGGTGAGTGAGTGTGATGTATGACGTATGAGTATGTGATGTGATATATGACGTATGATAGACGAAGGGTGATTGGTTCGTAAAGGCTGCGAATGTGCAGAGGAGTGTTGGTAGTGACAGTGATAGAGGTAGTGAAGGGAGGAAGTGGTTCCTTCTCTCGAAGACAGGTGAGAGTTTTCAGTTTATGAATAGATTAGTCGATACCCAACAACTCATACGGGAACTATACGACTAATACCAACGAAGTATAGAAGTTAACAGCCATGATACCTCTATTATACTCTATCATAGTATACCTTAACGGACTTCTTCCTACCATCATACTCTAATCACGAGACTTTAAGATGCTCATTGCTTCTTCTTCAGACTTGATCAATAGTTAATCCTTCTCATAGCGATCGTTCTCGATGAAAGTGCGACTCTAACACAGCCTATCCTTCCTCCATGAAACAATCTATGACCACCGGCAGTTGATGGGGATCGAATTTAGAATTCATAATAGGTGCAGCGACGGAGTAAACCCTGTAAATCTCGTGAGAGTCACTCTCAGTGGTCGTGTTAGAGTTAGGGTTCGTGTTAGGGTTAGTGTTGGTGTGTTCCTCGTGATATGATAAACCGTGTTGTGCATGGATGTGACCGAACACATGCAATAGACGCGGTCGAACCTTCTCTCTGATATCTTCACAAGGGCCATGTGTGATGAGGATATCTATCGGGTTACTCGGTGACGTCAGCGCCTCTATCGTCTCACTGCGAAAGTTTTTCGATTGGAAGGCGCGATTGTCAGACCCGCCCTTAGAATAGGGCGAGGCGAAGACAGATAGTCCATCGACTTCTATCCTCTTATTGCAGAGATACGCGATGCCAAGATGAGGAGGGAAGAGTGACATCAGAGCCTCGTCTGACATGTCTTCGAGGTGGCAGTCGTGGTTCCCTCCGACCAACACCTTCCTCGTCGCAGGCTGCTGCACCAACCACTCTCTGAATGCCAGGTACTTTTTATGGGCGTAGGCAGGGGTGTAATAGCGAGACCTCATCAACACATCTCCTGTGTGTATGAGGAGGTCGCAGGCAGGCAGTGTTCCCAGAAGATCATGTTTCTCATGAGTATCGCTGATAACTATCACGCGCAACGGTTTCTCCCCTTCATTAGTTTGCAGACTCGCCAGATCTTCATACTTGCGGAGTGTTGGTTCGATCTCTACTGTGCGATGTTTTCGATGATCTTTCCCTGTTCTTGGGAGTGGGAGCACTAAACTGTTGGTGGTGGGATCTTGAGTATAGGAGAGGGTATAGTACATGCATGTGTTTTGATGTATGGTGGAGTGTCCTATGTAGATGGAGTTGTAGTAATCATACAATCTATCGGAGAGGAAGGTCCACATCTTAAACCATGCACTCTATGCACTATATGCACTATATGCACTATATGCACTGTATGCACTACATGCACTACATGCACTAGATGTACTCATATGTACTCTATGCACTACATGCACTGTATGCACCGTGCACTGTTCCAGTTTTGATGCGCGGATTCGAATTAATTGATTGATTGATTTACTCGTTACCCTCTCTAGCTCTCTCAAGAAATGAGGAGTGCTTGTATGAACTCTTTATTACAAGTTTTCTTCCTTATATTCATTGGACTCCAGGGAGTTCAGTGTCAAGCGAAGTATCCGATTGTTTCGTTGTTAGATTCTTCCTCCGTCCACTCAACATTACTCAAAGTTTACTCCATCATAGAAAACACGAAGCAACCGAAACTCCTATCCTTCCACTTTCTATTATTCTCACCTGAAGTAAATCCTGACCTGATCGACGATCGTCGTGTTTCTATCAGGTCTTTCGAGCGACTCTTCATCGCTCTCTTCCCCTCTGTCAGCTATGAGGTGAAGCACTGGAAGCCTTCCTTCTTCCTCTTGAAGCATCTTCGGGACGATGACTTTGAGAAGGAGATCATCTTCGCGAGGTTTTACCTGCCTGAGGTGTTCAGTGCGCTACCTCGCTTCCTCTACCTCGACAATGACGTGGTGCTTAACATGGACGTGATCGAGGTGTTCCAACGCCCTCAGAGACTTCCTGACCTCTCACATCTCGCTATCCCTCAAACTAATCGTAAAGGGGGGATGGAAGGGATTCAGACCCAGGCTGTACCCAAACCCACAAAGACCCAGATTCAGACCCCGACTAAGACTGACGTCGACACAGAGCCCGACGAGACTCAGGGTAGGACTTCAGTAGACCGCAGTAAATCGAAGGCGAGGATTGGGAAGTCAGGGAAGCAGCGATATCGCAACAATGATGTGTATGATGCTCGCAGACAACTCGCCACGCCACAGTACCGCCCCAACTCCCTCGACAACCAGCGATCCAGCGGGATTGATGTTGCAGGTCAGAACAGAGCGAGAAAAAGACAGCCTCAAGGCAGTGTGACGTCAGCCTCGTCGTCGTTTAAACCGGCTGTTTCGATGGTCTTCGAACTACATCCTTTCTACCTCAACTACCTGCGAGACCACTTCAACCAGACACACCCCTTCTATCAGACCGCCTATGAGAATGTGCTCAAAGCCTTCCCCGCTATCTCTTCCTCTGCCTCTCTGTCCACGTCACCCTTCTCAATGTTCTCCAAGAATAATGATAAGAAAGAGGAAGAGAAGGGAGAGAAGAAGGGAGAGAAACTAGCACTCTTCCTCAACGGAGGAGTCATTCTCTACGACACCGCGCAATGGAAGCGTTTGAAGCTCACAGAGAGAGCGAAGGACATCATTAAAAGAAACAGCGAGGAAAAGATTTACTCCTCTGACATCGGAGACCAGGCCGTCTTCTACCTCCTCTTCTTCAATAATACTCCACAACAACAGCAACAAGCAGCCTCGAGGCCGATCTACTCCTTCCTTCCTCCACAATACAACATGCGACGCCTTCCAAAGAAAACGATTCATCTTCTACAAGAACGAATACAAGGTAAGCGATGGAAGTAATACAACTAATAGTTTTAATTATATAACTGTTATTTCTATAGGGATCATTCACTTCGCTGGCATCTCTCACGGCAATGCTGTCAACCTCTGTAAAACCAGTACACATCACCCCATTCTAGTGCCCGCTGCCCTTCCCTACTACCTCTCACTCGTCCACTCCTTTGTGCAGAGAGCGAAGGATCGCTCCACTGCTTTGAAAACAGCTGTTAACTCTACTGTAGTACTGCGAGAACTGCGCTTCCTGCAGCAAGACCTGCAACCATGTATCAAGGCGGTTGCAGGTTTCAAGAACCATCTGACGTCAGAGAATGTGACAGTGAGCTATCACCCAGGCCTCGGACAATTCGCTTGGCCGCCATTTTAACAAGAGAATTTGAATCTTTCTGTCAGAGAAGGGTTCTGTTCATCGCTATAATTCCTTTACTGGCAGTCTAGTAGAGATATTGAAGTTTATCTATTGATTGGTTTGTCTGTATACTATGGTTGTCTTGGGGCTCTTGAATAACGTAAAATAAAAATATCTCTATTGTATCGCGAGAGTTCTGGGCGGGTGGGCATGCCAGGACGTTTCGGTTTTGCGCAAATCAACGAAGACAACAGACAAGAGACAACACTAATATCCCCATATAACACCTCAGATCTCACCAGACAGAGACAGCATTGGGTCACTCGAAGCTACTCCATATTACACCTGATATTAGAGCGAAGCATCCACGCTGCGAGTGACTCGTTGTGATCGAGCATCATTGAATTTTTAGATAGATTCCAACTGCTGCCTCATTTATTCATAGCAGTTGCAAGAGCAGTTAGAATTTATAGAAGATGAGTTCTCCACCCAGAGGACCACCTCCAAGAGCTGCACCTCCACCTAGACCTGGTGGCCCTCCAGGAGGACCTCCAGGTGCAGCACCCGGCGGCCTTCCACCTAGAGGTAGGCACAGACTACACTTCCCGCACATCACTCAATTTCCCTCTCTTAGGCCCTCCACCGTCGGCACCTCCCGCTAGACCACCTCCAGGTAAGCTATCAGTGCTCTGTCATGTGAATCAGTCTCAGTGTTCGCTGTATAATAGGAGCTGGTCCTCCACCTGGCGCCCCTCCGAGAGGCGGTCCACCAACAGGAGGTCCTTCTGCACGAGGACCTCCTCCGAATGCTCCACCACCCAGAGCCATGGGAGGTAAGTGAATCTTGTCTTGCTCTACTTGTAAGACTTTAACGAGATGTGCGACGTCAGGTCCTGCAGGACCACCTGGAGGCCCGCCAGGAGGTCCACCGAGAGGTCCACCACCAGGAGGACCACCAAGAGCACCGGGAGGTCCACCAGGGGGTCCACCTAGAGGCCCCGGCGGCCCGCCCGGAGGACCAGGTAACCCGCCACGTCATCCTCCATCTCACTCCTCTTACTCACACTGTGTCAGGTCCTCAAGGCGCAGGTGCTCCGCGAGGCCCACCACCGGGAGGACCACCCAGAGCTCCTGGAGGTCCTCCAGGGGCTGGTCCACCAGGCGGTCCGCCTAGAGGCCCTCCACCTACCGGTAAGACTCCGACTCCTCTTTATGACATCATCTGACTCGAGTGAAATAGGTCCACCACGTGGTCCACCTGGAGGTCCCCCACCCGGAGGACCACCTAGAGGTCCAGGAGGAGGTGAGTAACGTCATCTCTTCTCTTTTAATCACTGACAGTCACTCTTTTGTTTTTACAGCACCACCTGGCATGCCCCCAGGCAGAGGACCCCCGGGAGGTCCACCAGGAGGTCCTCCAGGCGGCCCTCGTGCTCCACCTCCTCGCGCTGGTCCACCACCAGGCGCACCGCCGAGAGGTCCGCCTGGACCACCTGGCAGAGGCCCTCCCGGCCTCCCTCCACCAGGAGTGCGCGGCCCACCGACAGGACGTAAGCTGTACCTTGATTGCCCTCGCCTCCTCTTTAACCGGATCCAATTACAGCACCTGGTGGCGCTCTTGTGCCCATGGGATCGCCTCCACCTCGAGGACCACCTCCTTCTGCCGGCGGTGCTCGTCCTCTGCAGCTAGTCGCTCCACCGACAGCACCGTTAGCGCCGAAGTTCGGTCGCCTCACAGTGAAGTGTTTGAGAGGTGTGGACCTGAAGGCTGGACAAGGTATGTTTGGCAAAGCAGATCCTTACGCACGCTTCCGCATTGGCACACAAGAGTTCTCGACGAAGCCGAATCCAGGCGGCGGGAAAAACCCGATCTGGAACGAGGAGTTCGTCTTCGACATCTCCAATGAGAAGGATATGGAGGTGGAGGTGTTGGACAAGGAGACTGTCGGCACTGACAAGTTCATGGGTCGCTGCAAGGTGTCAATCATCGAGTGGATCGCTAACGGTCGCTTCGAGGGAGAGTTAGACCTGCAAGACAAGGCCAACAAACCCGTCGGAAGAATCTCCATCGCCTGTGCCTTCGACCGCCCCACACCCGCCCCTGCAGGCGGTGCGATGCCTGGTGTCGACAGCACTGCGCTGACGGTGGCTGGCTCTGCTGGGCCTGTCGCCTTGAGCAAGGGCGCACAGGGCGAGGGCGTGAGAGACCCCGCGGGCAAGTTCTCTGACGACGAGATCTTAGAAGCCTTCCGTGCTTTCGACTTAGACAAGAACAACTTCGTCGGAGCAGCGGAAATCCGCCACGTATTGATTAACATCGGAGAGCAGGTGACGGACGAGGAGGTGGACGAGATGATTCGAATGGTCGACTCTGACGGCGACGGTCAGGTCTCGTGGGAGGAGTTCTATGCCATGGTCACAGGAGGGAAGAAGCCTCCTCCAGGTCTCGGCGTCGAAGTCCGTGGCGGCGGAGCTGGAAAGTCTGCTGCGCCCCCTCCTCCCACCGGTCAGAATGTGGTGCAGGCGCGTAACAACAAGAAGCAGACACTAGAGGAGTTCGCGAAGGAGAACAACGTGAAGCCAGAGACCATTAAGAAGGCCTACAAACGCTTCCAGGCGACTGACAAGGACAAGAGCGGCGTCATCGACTACACCGAGTTCTGCGAGGTGTTGCAGGTCGATCCATCGCCTCTCTGTGAGAAGGCCTTCCGACTCTACGACTACGACAAGACCGGCCAGATCGACGCCAGAGAGTTCCTCATCGCGCTGTCGAACTACTCAGGCGCGGGCAAGGAGGACAAGTTGAAGTTCGCGTTCATGACGTTCGACGAGGACGGCAACGGAGTGATCACCAAGGCGGAGCTGATGAAGATCCTCAAGTCCAATCACATGGCCTCGCATGACGCTGAGGTGGCGAGGAAGGCGGATACCATCATGGCTCAGGCCGACAAGGATGGCGATGGCGTCATCACCTTCGATGAGTTCGTCATCGTGTCGAAGAAATTCCCTAATATCCTCGTAAGACACCCACCACGTCACTCACTCACCTCTCTTACCTTCTCTTGTTATAGTTCCCTGCCTATCAATCGAAATAAAAGTCCTCTGACGTCAGCAGTGTTTGGCGGATAATAGAAATAGTTAAGAGAGTGACGTCACGCCCAGAGCTCTCTTCTCTTTCGCAGTGAGAAGAGGTCAGAGCTGCCGGAGCAGATGAGAAGTCGCGGTCTGTCTGACGATCGAGATGCGTCAGAGCCCGCGATCGACGATCCTGTACGACACTAAACGAATCGAACAATCGAATATCGCGGAGTTCGGTTCTCGAGTATAGACTAGATCGTACAGGTGATCGATTTAATCTCTCAGTGCTATCGTATCGTATTGTATCGTTCTTTAGTCTTTCATGTGAGTTATAGTGTGTTGTATTATATGATGAGGTCTGATGTGACGTAATGTGTGTTACTTTTGTTTTGTCTGATCCTTTGTAATTTGAATGAAAAGCGATTATGACGCTATGAACTCCCTAGAATATACTCTGATACGGGAAAAGAGTTAACAAATGTAGGTCATCCACACCAACACAGAAATAATCGTTGTCAGAGTCGAGGAATGAGTTACAATATCCTCCACACTGTACACCCCTCTAACACTGTAATATGAAATTTCTAGTACAGCTACTGCAGACTTAAGATATCATCTCTCTCGCTCTTGTTGTTGTTGTTGTTGTTGTTGTTGTTGTTGTTGTTGTTGTTGTTGCTGTTGTGGGAGATGACATCCATGGCACCTTCTCTCTCACTTCCTCTTCTTCTTATCGCTGCTCTTCTTCGAAGCACTGTTTGAAGGAGGTATGGGAGATTGTGCGACGTCATCGATATCGTCTCCTACTTTCATCTCGATCGCAGCAGAGGGAGTGTTAGAGGTAGCGGAGGGAGGTGCTGTTATTGTTGTCGTTGTTGGTGCGGTGGTTGGGTTGCTATTTGATTGATCTAGTTTCAACATTAGTTGATTAACCCTTTCTTGTAACTTAGGAATCTCATCTCTAACACACATAACACACGTCATTACACAATCAATAACATTTATGGCAATCGACTTACCGGTAAGTCTTCTCGGTTTGTTGGAAGCGTTGTTTCGCTTTGATGACGCGATCCTCCCACTCCTTCTGATTGAGAAGGAGGTGCTTGTGTAGCTCTCTGCTCACCTCATCTTCTCTCTGCATGAGAGAGATCTTCTCTCGGATGACGTCACACTGCTTCATCAACCTCTGCTCCTCCTGAATCAGCGAAACCTTGATATTCTTCATCCAAGACAAGTTTTCCATCATAGACAGGTTCTGGGCATTGGCCGAAGCGCTGGGCAACGCAGCCGATGATGACGTCGTGCCGATGGTTTGGTCGGCTGTGAGGACCTCTGATGTGGTGTTCCAGATCTGCTTTAGCTTGTCCTCGTAGAAGAGACGGTTCTGCGTCATTCGCCACACGAACATCTCCTGGTACTGTGACAGGAGCTGGTCTAGCTTGTCGTTCAGGATGCGCTCCTCTGTCTCTTCGTCGAGAGGTGGCACACTACTTCGCATGTAGGAAATATCCTCGCCTGACATCATCGATGAAGTCAGCGCTGACGAAGCACTCACCTCCGTCACCTTCGTGCGAGGTAGTGCAGGAGGTGGCAAGGGCAAAGGCAAGGGCGAGTCATCGAGCGACTCTGACGTCAGCAGTGAGGAGGAGTGGTCTACCGAGGAGGTGTTGTTGTGGTCTTCGTCAGATCTCTGCAGTATGAGGCGGTGCACATAGCCGTTGCCTGCGAAGTCCCACACCTTGTGAGGGTGTGCCACGTTGAGGGCATAGGTGTGCAGGGTGTCGTGGTAGTGTTCTTCGATGTGATTCATGTGACTGACGCCACAGCCTGTGAAGCCACAGACCAGACAGAGCCACACATCCTCGTGAGGTGCCACGTGGCTGCGTGATCCGACTGCGTCAGGCGAGCCCACGGGTAGGGCAGGAGCATCGAGGGCTTTGGGTATGGCGGATGGCAGGGCTTGTTGGTGGGGATAGCCGCAGAGGAAGCAGGTGGTGGCGTGGGCTCTGATGTTGTTGTGTTCATAGCGGCACACCGGACACTGCACTCCCTCGATCTTAATGAGGCAGGAGAGGTGGAAGGAGTGGGAGCAGTAGAGGATAATGATGTTAGGACAGTCAGAGGAGATTCCCTCTAGACAGAGAGGACACGTCTCCTATATTATAATATAATAGATGAGCTGTTAGATAGTAAGTGATGGCAAGGGCTCACCTGTACTTGAGATCTGTTTCTCTGCAGTGTTATAGTGTGAGTAGTAGTATTACTGTTATTAGTAGTATAAGTATTATTAGTCTGACTATTAGTGTTATTGTTATTGTTGTTATGAGGGTTGTGAGGGGAGTTAGGTTGTGAGTTACGAGGTGTTGTACTATTATTATTACTATTATTACTGCTGTAAGATTGAATCATCGCATCGATAGGTGTGGCTGTTTTATCGCGAGATCCGCAGCCAAGTGACGTCATCCCTCTCTGAGCACTGACGATCGACAGCAGTTCCTTCGCCTCCACTATCTGATGAGGGGCCAGTAGAGCACTCAGCTGCAGCGAGGAGGTGATGAGGAGGTGCTCGTAGTACGTCTGCAGGGAGAAGGACTGTATGGAGTAGAAGTGGCAGTTGACGTCATACAGCGATGAGATCATCTTATCCTCGTACTGCGCGATGAAGGCGTGTTTAGACGCAGGTGTGGCAAAGAGTAAGACAAGGATATAGGAGGTGTTGAAGTAGTGACGGTAGATGCGGAAGGTGAGTATGGAGGAGAGGTAGTATTGGAAGTACAGTAAGATGTCTTTAGGCAGGAAGAGATCGGGGATATTCAGCAGACAGACTGTGTTCTCTAGCTGGTAGATTGAGGAAGTCAGGTTCTCTGATTTCTCATGGTTTAAATCAGATAGTGAGATGGGAGTTACTTCTAATATGCCATAGAGGTCTTGGTGGTGGTGTTGGTAGTTTAGGCCCAGTGAGATGGGCAAGAGGGTGGATGAATTTGAAACATCCATGATCAATTGCTAAAGGAATAAAGCTTAAAAGGACAAATCCGAATTTCCTCCGAGTCGAAAGAATAATGGATGTCTTGCTTGTTGTTTGATTGCTTTTGATATTTGTGGGAAATGGGGAAAACCTGGTGCATGACCCGAAACTTTCTGCTAAGTTAGTTAGCAGACTCTATTCTTTGAACATTCTTATTCGTGAAACTAACCCAAGGTTTTGTCAATAATAAAATTGTCACAGAGTAAATTCTCTATAACTTGATTCTTTTACTTTCAACATCCTTTGTTCACGATTTGAGTCATTTAGGAAATCTCTCTTTTTGTAATGTGAGAACTGACTTAGGGGAGATTTTCTGACTTGTTTTCATCACAGAAAATTTCACGGCGGTTCCAGAGACAGCAAAGATCTTGGAAATTAAATGGAAAGAAAAAGTGGATTAACACTTTAAACTTTCTCCTTTTAACTCACTTTTGTGGGTTTGTACAATCAAAATTCAAGACAAAATGGACTTTAATAAATTTAATATTGGTTGTAAACTTGAAAAATTCTATTTTTCTTGACGTCGCGGTTAAAATCTGGGGTAAGGTTCATTTCAAGCAAACCTCTCATATCAAAGAATTTTACAAAGCCTTACTAAGATGCTTCAACTAATCCTCAAAAAACAAACAAAAAAACAAAAGACATAATCCACGACGAACGCTATTAACTTTAAACCTATAATCCACGGGCTGGTTTGCAATATTGCATCGTGAATCGAGGAGAGAACGAAGCGAACGATGACATCTCTATGGAGAAATCCAGGAGGTGGAGAAGGAATCGATACAAGTAATAATCGATGAAAGATCTACAGTAATAAATCTCTTTAACTGACCAAATGCTTCAGCCTTCGAGGTGACAAATTGCACAGTTCCATATTTCATCAGGATTTCAATGTCGATTATAATTTAGGCATAGGGAAAACACTGAGATTTTACCTCAACAGAAGATCGGTATGTACCAAAATGAAATCTATCATTCAAAGATTTCTCTTCCTGCAGTTATCTGTTTTCAACAAAACTCTCCGTTAGTGTTAGGAAATTGAAAGACAACTTCAATGATATAAAAATTTCTCTGCAAGTTTTTGGGTTTTAGTGTGAAGTCTTCTGCTTGCGCCAGTGTAATTTATTCCCAGCGTGATAAATTTTAGTCAACCAGTGAGAGTACAAGTGAAAAGAAGAGCAAAACAATTCTACGATGTCTGACCCTGTTTCTGCACATCTTGTAGGTGAACTTGTTCATGCAGAAGTCATTGATGTTGAGACTGCTGTCATCGATTTAGCAGAGATTGAAAAACTTCTTGCCTTCATCCAGACGAACAAGAAAAATTTAACGAAAACCCTGTTGATAAGTCAAATTAACAAAATCGGAGTGACAAAGCAACTTGAAGCCCTGAAAATTACAAGTGACGATCAAGGAAATGTGACTAATAATGGCAGCGCAGCTCTCCATAACTTCTCCAAGTCAGGTCTCAAGTACTAACAAAGTTCTCTTTTGCGTTGCTGCAACTGGTCTTGTTAGACATTTCCTGCCATTGGAGCCGAATCCGACTTCATTGATCGAGACCTTGAGACTGAATTCTCCCGCTGTTGAGGCTAGAAAGGCATGGACTAAAGTGTTGCACGCCGTAGCTGAGAGTTTCAACCATTTGATCAATAATCAGTTCCGACCAGCTGTGCAACGACTCATAGAGGCAGTCAAAGCTGGTGACACGACGGAAAAGTTAAATTCTCATATGGTTTTGTTAAATCAGAACATCGAGTTGCTCGAGAAAGCTGTTCAAAATGTGGATGCTGATTTTGAGAATTAAGACTTGTTGATTGGTTTTTTTTGTATGGGTGTTGGGGTTAAAGTGAAGTTCTGTTGCCTTCTTTGCTAAGTATAGCTTGTTTGATTCTTATTTAAAGTAAACTCAATATTGTCACTCGTTCTGTCTGATCGTATCATTTCTTACTTCACACGCCTCCAGATGCATGAACACCATACACAACACAATGTTGTCACAACATCACAGCAACAACAAAAAGAAGATAACAAAATTGCTCATTCATACTGCAGTGACTCAATCAGGTAAGCGAACTCTACTACGCCTTACACATTGATCATGGTCAAGGCAAATCAGAAACCCTTAATCAGTTCATAAACACAGGCGATGATACTGGCGGAAAAGATCAGAACTGTACAAGTCATAATGATCTTCGCAATCCAGTTATCCACTGAATCATCAAAATTCTCCTCCTCCTCTTCTTCTTTCCTGACACCTATTTCAATTTCATGCTTCTTCAAGTCTTGGTGAAGGTCGTTTAAAATCACTCGAACTATTTGTTGATACAAATTATCCACATATTTATTAGCAATTTCATCTCGTTGAGTAGACGATGCACTGAAGACTTTACTCAGATCGATGGCGAATGGAGATCCTAAATGAAACTGTATTAATTCTCCCCATTTACTCTTGTCCTTCATCCCTTCATCTAACACTACGAGCAAGATCTTCTCTTTTCCCAGCTTATTGAATCCGTAGTTGAACTCTCTCCGACAATAATCCTTGCCATTCTTGCCATCCAGCTTCCTCGCATAGTTCTCTGTCACAAACACCAACATACACTCTGTGTGATTGATACCATCAATAATCTTCTCATCGATCTCGTTCACAAGCCTCTCGTCATCGATCCACGTCACCAATCCTCTGTTCTTCAACGCCTCACTCATCTGCTTCACTCGAAGATGATTGTTGCCATCGATCCCCCAATCATGACTCAGAAAGACATGAGTCTTCTTATTGGCTCTCAGAGGAGGAGAAGATAAAGAGGAGAAAGAAGAAGCAGTAGATAAGGTAGGGATCTTCATTTTCTCTTTCCACACAGACCAATAGGCATCTTTCTTCATCGCCTTAGCTTTCAGTGAGATCCAACACTTCCCATCTTCTGACATCAGATGACGTGTTGCTCTCTCTGCTAATGAACTATCTCCAACACTGAGCAAGGATCTCACTTGAGTCAAAGGAATGAACCCTTTCACTTCCTCCTCTGAGTTTTTCAACGAGTCACATTCTGTTCCTGTCACATTTGACTTCTGGCGACTATTAGGAAATGAAATCAAAGTGAAAACTTGCAATGACGAATAGCATTCCCTCAACACTCGCTCTATGATCTCTATCACATCCACATAGATCTTTGACATCATCTCGAACTCTTCTCGCTTCTCCTCTTCTCTCATATCCTCTTCATCGTGCAATTCCATCTCCACTTCGATCCTATTCTCCTCCAGCCTGTTGCTCAGACGAACTATATGATGATTATGGACGAATTGAATCTTATCTTGGAAGCCGATTAGCTGATGTCCTCGCAAGAGCTTGTCAAGACTCTCACTCGAAGCATCTCCACCATCTATCTTCTCTATCAGACTTCTAGTAAAGGGTCTCAGAAGCCTCTCAAACAGCCCTGAAGGAAGAAAACCTTTTCGTTGTAACTCAGTAGAACTTAGAACAACATGAGCCAAAGGATCCCGAACAGAGAGACGGAAGAATAAGGAAAACTTCAATGTCCTTGGGAGAGGTGAAGATAGAATTCCTCGACAGCTAGAGATCCGCGATAAAATATCTTGTGGGATCGTCAATTGTTTATCAGCAAATATCAAGGAGGGGTCTGGTGGGAGTAGAGAAGGAATAAAATACATCTCTGCATAATGATCCATCAACCCATACTTCATCATCAACAAGAGTACCTTATCTATCACACTCCATTCTTCTTCTTCTTCTTCTTCTGCTTCTTCTTCTTCTTCTTCTTCATTGGTGTTCATATTTGTATTCATGGATGCCTTCTTTGATCGAATTTGACGATTGTAATACCTCTTCAGGAGGTCTCTCGCTAATACCTCACTCACTACACCATATTCTAGCATCCTATTCCAATCCTCAACAAATTGTTTCTTACTTTCACCATGAATCTCTGGTATCTCATGTATTGTCCTGTAAGGATCGTCTTTCGTGGCAAAGTGCTTGCAGATGATGATGGTGGCTGGCTTCACCAAATATTCGATAGGATCTAAGATTATGACATCCTCTAATCCGGTATCTTCTATCCACATGAGCATACCCATGTCTGTGAAAAATCTCAGCATTTCTCTCACATCCATATTTATGCTGATCTTATCGTCTTTTTCTATTTGATATCCCCCTCTGTCTTCTTGATATCTTTCTTCGACCATCTTCAACACTTCTTCATAAGATAGATAGCTGCGATGCAATGCCTTTATCTCATCAAACATTTTGATCCACAACATTAGAATCTCTCTCTTCATAAAGTCGGTTGCTCCCAGACTTTGCTCTATACTCCTCAACAGCTTCTGAGTCACTGCATTGCCCTTCGTCAGCCTATTATTGTTGGGAAAAAAGGAAAGAGGTCCCTGTCCACCGTCTCTCTCAAACCACATCAATGACTGCCATACTGGCATCTTACTAAATAACTCCTTCAGCTCTGATGAGATCTTCTCATGATCCTCCTTTTTGCTTATCTTGTCTCCTCTCGTCCCCACTATTGCGACGAGCGCCGTCTTTCCCGTGTTGCTGTCAAAAGTATGCATAATAATCGAGTTCAGCCAGAACTTCAGCTCCTTACGACAACTTTCTCGCTCTGCTCCATCCCCTGACAGAAACAACTCCATATCAAATACCACCAAATACACTCCATATCGCGACATGAAGAATCCATGCAACACATTAAATATAGATTGACCTCCGAAGTCTACAAGCAAAAGCTTGAAACTAGAAGCAGTGTCAACTTCATGAAGTGCGCGATAATGCATATCGACTTCATCTAAATTTATGTCATGTAGTTTCAAGGAGGAAGAAAATTCAGCAGCTTCTTTCTTCTTTCGATAGGTGAGTGCATTGTCCATGCCCATCTCCTTTTGAGATCTAGAAGAAATGATTTCTGTCTTTGACGCTTTAGCAAAGTTGGGCATATTCGACGACTCATTAGTAATGGTATCTCGCGCAACGTTCGCCACACTCTTTCGATACTTATCAGAGAATAATAACTCCGCTAACATCACTTCTAATTCCTGCTTCGGCCTCTCGTACTTCTCTAACCTCCCTCCCTTCACTTCTCCATATAACAATCTCACATCCATCTGTTCTACCCCGATTGTCGATGCTGTCTCTTCCATCCATCTTCCGGCCAGATTATTTGCCAGAGCAGTCTTACCAGCCCTTCCTTGCCCAACTAACATGAGCTTACTGCGATTCCACTTCACAAGCCTCTGATGAGGCAACAGTGTTTTCACCTAATATCGATCACAAACGAAAGCATCATATTAATAAATAAGGCGAATAGAAGAATCTACCTTCATCTGAAGGGAATATGTATCGAACTCTTCCATCGCGGAGGCGGTGTTTCCTTCCTACATAATTCGCCATGCTTGAGAATGTGAACTTGCCACGAAAATTGACTCTACCTTGTTTCCGTTTGTTGCATCGATGTTAGAAAAGCTCAAGAGAAGCTTAATACAATCCTCATTACTATGATACTTCGCTTGATTCAAAGGAGTTCTTCCATTCTATCAAACAACCAACATTAAAGGAGTACAAGAACACTTGCTTCAAACCTACTTTATCTTGTACATTGACGTTAATGACGCTTCCGTACGAGGATAAAAGATAATCTATCATCTCAACATCTCCTCGATCAGCAGCGAGCCACAAGAATATAGCAGTATCATTCCTCATCTAACAATCACATATACATGAATACAAATATATCATACAAATGCAATCACGTATCGCTCACTTCATATAAATCATCATGAGAGAACTGTTTTATCATCTCCTTCACTTCTTCCACACCTCCTTTCTTATTGTAATACAAACTCCACATCCATGCCTACATCATCACATCACATCACACATGAGATTAACTACGGTTTTCTTTACTGACCATTCTCTTCTCATGATCTTTCATCGTAGGATAATGTGGTAATAGCAAGTCATAGCAATCTTGATTGCCACAAAACCATAATACTGTCTTATTAAACCTCTATATCACATCACGATACATATTAAAACGATTAGAATAAACACTCTCGTGACTTACATCATATTGCATATTCAGATCAATCATTGGGTGAAACAATAATAGTTTCACACATTCTGTTGATCCTAGAAAAGTTGCTCTAAATAAGGCAGTCTCTCCACTCTAACAGACCAATATTATATGGACATCTTCAATCAAATCGACAAACTAACCCTTGTTTGAACGTTCACATTGATCTTGGAGTGAGAGGTCAACAATCTCATACAATCTGCTTTTCCGCGATAAGCGGATTCATACAAAGCAGTCTTCCCTTCCTATCCCACAAAAAATAAAATAAAATAACTCAAAGTCTTCATCTTAATAGAAATCAATCCTACCCTCTCTTGAATATTGAGATCTACAGTTGGGTGAGAAAGTAGCGACTCAACACAATCTGTTCTTCCTCGAGTGACGGCTTCATATAATGCAGTCTTACCACTCTATTAAATAGAAAACATCATAAATCACAAAATTACAATAATATCAAGAAACAATCTAACCGTAGGATGTTGAATATTCACATCAATATTCAGGTGAGAAAGTAGTGCCTTCACACAATCAATGTTGCCGATTGTCACTGCTTCATAGAGTGCAGTCTTTCCATCCTATCAAACAACAAACAAATCAACCACAATTATGTTGACAAAAGCGCTAACCAAAGTTTGAGTGTTGCTATCGATATAGAGGTGCGATAGTAATGCTCTCATACAATCGAGTCGACCATTAAAGACCGCTTGAAACAGAGCTGTCTTTCCATCCTACAATTAGACAAAGTACAAATTAGTGCACAAGAATATTCAAATGGACACTATTACTTTATCTTGAATATTCGGATCAATGTTTGGATGAGATAATAAAGCCCTACAAATTGTGGTATTATGTACTGCATAATGTAAGGCAGCCCGCCCTCTCTATTACATGGTTTAATTGATTAACTTTGCTAGGAACATTTCGCTTACTGGATCTTGGATATTGATCTTGATGTTATCAGGATAATTGGAGACAATATAATTCACCATTTCATACCAACCTTGAGAACATGTCCTCATGAAAAATGTCCCAGCTTCGCCGTACCCGGACTGCAAAACCATACATTGCAAAAAAAGAAGTGATAACTATGGAGGGTGATAAATTGGATGCCATTCATCTTACGTTAATGATATCAGGATATTCGTCTAGAATGATTTTCATCCTATTTTGATCATTCTTCCTACAAGCATCTTCTAGATCAGAAATCACTAAAAGGATTTCAAAGATATTAATAACAATGGGTCAGATTGTTGGGATAGGTTTATTCATGAATCTTACACTTCTGTTCTGTGTGGTAATCCATCATTTCAAAGAGTCTACTATTATCGACTCCTAGTATTAATATGAAGTAACTTCCTTCAAAGCTCTTAGTCGGTA
>VKHI01000133.1:10431-58125 GCA_015145745.1 Poterioochromonas sp. DS
GAGTCTCTCGCAGGTATTTCGAAACAGAATGTATGGATTAGATGTTGTAGATGCGGAGTATAGGGTTGAGGAACAAGAAATCCAACCGCACTTGAAGGGAATTAAAGGAGTGAAAGTTTCAACGGCGAAATTTTATCCTGTTTGGGATAGTTGGAAAATTAACTATATGAGAATGTTGTTAAAAGAATCCTTTCTTGGAAAAAATCGCACCACTGCTTCCTATCTGTGTGCCGAAATTGAGGTGCTTGTAGGAGCTGAGCCACTACGTGCGCTGACTTCGTTCTTGCCTCAAGATCATTACTTTGAGTTGGTAAAGATTGAAGAAGCCGTTGAGAATGAGCTAAAGCTCCTTGAAGGAATCGATATTCATCAATTTCGAGAGTTTTCACGCTATCAAAAGTTTGTAGAGGTTCAGTCAGAGATTCAAAATTATAAGGAAAATCTCGAATGTTCCCATCGTCCTTTTTTGACTTCCATTGGTAAGCCGGACATGCAATGATTATTGTACTGTTGACGATTACTTTTCCAATGATATCTAGGGTATCTACATTGCTTGATGTTTAAGTTGTCTGGACGTTGGCACAGTGACAATCGAAAAGAAGTTCTTGGAGACTATTATTATGAAAAGTCCTTCAGAGAGGAATATTCTGGAAACAAATTGTATTTTAAAAAGGTTGGTGATTCTGATCAAAGACTTACTATTGAAGTAAGAGATGATTCAGTTACAATCTGCTTGGATCTCAAGAACAAGAACGAAGAAAGGGCAGACATTTACACTTCGAATCAGTTATTGTTGGATGATGTATTTACTTTGCAGCAAAAGAAAATCTTTTTAAATCGGGGATTTGGTTATATGCGCAATTATGAGAGTGAATTCGAACTAACACTAAGTTGTAGCAAGATCGATGATCCAACTCTCTTGAACCGCAAACGGGAGGCCTTACTACTAAAACCAAAATAAGACGAATATTTTAGCTCTTTAAATAGTTTTATAAGATAATCAAGTATCAAATGAACTTTTGTTTTGATTTTTCATTTCTTCTAATAAATATCCATGAAAGGAACAGATAAAGACTTTCCTTTGTAGGCGATTTACTGCTGGCCTAACTAGGGGCGTTTCATTTCATTATTCAGTATGATCATGTGCTATCGCAATGTTTTTTTAAAAGCAAGTTGAAAGCAAGCTTTTTTAACACATGCCTACTATCCTAAGTTGAGTGCGAAATGACAGTAAATAGTGAAATGAAGAATCAAGGTGAGGGAGTGTAAAACAATCAGATGGGGTGAAAACTAAATTCGAGTGGCGAAAAGCGCCTTTTCTATTACCAGGCACAAAACACAAACAATGGAAATACTGCAAGACAACAACACTCTTCTTCCATCTCATTCTTCTACTATGATATGTAGCTCCTGTTATAATTATAAGAAAGTATAGTATTATATGTCGACACCACTGGGGGGAAATGAAATCTAGAAAAACGATCGAACAGTTAGCAAACGATGCTTAAACGATGATCGTTTTGGAAGTCGTCTGAATAAACGGTACGGTAATCTTCTTTTCATCCATTTTCCCTTAATTGCATTCGATCACTTCAATCACTTCAAAAGACAGCAAAGGACGGGAAGAAAGAGAAGATATCCGACTTATTATCCAGCTTACGACCAGTCGACACGAAAATAGTGAAATGATCCGCTGGCAAAAGCTATTTCAACGAAGATTTTATAATTATATTAATTCGTCATGGGGCTTCTCCTTCCTCCTCTTACTACTCACCATTGCCTTTACGGTCCTCACTCTTTCCTTCTTATCTCAAGAGAATTGCAGGTACATTATCTCACATTATCTTTTGAGTCGTCTGACCCTATATTCTCTAGTCTGAGAGGCGATGATGCGACTGCTCGCTACTATTGCTCCACCTACAACTTCCACAACAACATCGGCAATGTGCAAGGCGAGCTCTACACTGCCTTCGAGCCGATTGACGTGGTCTATACCTGGGTCAATGGCAGTGATCCTCGCTGGAGGGAGAAGAAGGAGGTGTGGGCGAAGAAGGCGCAAGCCCAGGCAGACCACGCAACCCCCACCACCTCACCTGACACCTCCAACACATCCAACACATCCTCTACATTGTCTAACTCCACTGTCACATCCTCCCTATTACACAACACCTCTGATCTCAATACGACCTTAACCAGTGACGTCACCAATCCCTCGAACTCTTCCTCTTCAACCAACACCACCCTGACGTCACCTCCAGCAGAGGAAGATGATACTATGTCCGCCAATCGCTATCGTGACAGCGAGGAGTTGCGTTATTCGCTGCGCTCTTTAGTGCAGCATGCGCCATGGATCCGTCACATCTACGTGGTGACGGACAACCAGGTGCCCTACTGGCTCGACGTTAGCACACCCTGGCTGTCCATCGTTCCTCATGACGTCATCTTCGCGAACAAGTCTCACCTGCCTGTTTTCAGCTCTCCCGCGATAGAAGCGAATCTGCACCACATACGTGGCCTGTCTCGTCGCTTCATCTACTTCAACGATGACGTCATGCTCGGCTCTCCCGCTGTGCCTGACGACTTCGTCACGCTATCTGGTGCTCAGAGATTCTATATGGCGTGGGATGTGCCGAAGTGTGCGCCGGGCTGCTCTGACTCATGGATCGGCGACGGCTTCTGTGACAAGGCATGCAACGTCAGCGCCTGTAACTTCGACTTCCCTGACTGTATCAACGGATCGAACGTCATCGGTCACGGTGCGAACACTGGAGGTTCGTCTCACTCGTCATCGTCTTTCACGAATCGTGCAAACGCACAGTGCACGAAGGGGTGTCCGAGCAGCTGGCTGGCTGACAAGATCTGCGACCTTCGCTGCAAGACTGACGACTGCGCCTTTGATGTCGGGGACTGTGGTCTGAACCTCATCGTCGACAGCTATCCGGGCAGCGCACTAAGTGCACAGAATGCGCTGCTCTCGATCGATGACACGTACTTCTCCTCGTTTATGGACTTGCAGTACTATGACGTCAGCGACACCAATATCGATACTAATACCACGTCATCGTCATTTGAAGATTATGATGCCCCTGCTTCCACCCCTGAGACAGGCTCTGACGTCATCAGGGCGGCGTTAGAGGTGCCGGTGGGCACGAAGGCGGTGTACTTCAACCTGACGTATCTGCCCTGTCGCATGCTCACAGTCAACAGTTCCTGTGATGACATCAACCTTTTGAACAATCTGACGTCAGCGGCAGAGTTCAAGTACAGCAGTGCAGAGCACAGCGACGACGAACACGTCATCGTGCATCAGAGCACTCTGCTGGCCAAACACCACGCACTCGTCGTCTTGCTCTTCCATGGACGTCCTGACGTGGAGGAAGACGAAGATCGCCTCCCTGCCATCCCTGCCACGTCATTCCCTTTCGTCGTGGAGTTCACAGTGGTGGGCTCTGACGCAGGCGGCTCTAGTGTCGTCATGGTCTTCAAGCTAGTCATTGTAGAGGAAGACAAGCGAGTGACGTCTCTCTCCTCTCACCTCCCTCCTCACATGCACCTCCTAACCGCCTCTGACGTCATCTACTCCTCTGTCACGGTGGATGCACCTCATCGCCACCATCTCTCTCCCTCTGACGTCATTGAGAGCTCTGAAGCGAACAACACCTCCTCCGAGGTAGAAGAGAGAAGTGTCGAGGCAGTGGCTCTCCTGCCACTCCCTTACCGCACCCCTGTGCAGAGTAGAGGTGAAGGAGGTGTGGAAGAGGGAGTGCTGATAGACCTGATCCTGAGGTCACTCACTCCTCCCTTTGTCTCTGGCAGAGAGAAGCTAACAGTGAGACTGACAGCGACGCTGACGAACGACACTACCTACACCACCTCCTTCCCCCTCTGCTCCTCTGTGGTGCACCTCCTCTCCACCCCCTCCTCACCTCCTCAGAGGAAGAAGAGAGCAGTGGCGGAGGAGCGACTAGAGCTGACTTCAGAAGCACAGAGTTTGTGTAGGTTGAACACGTCAGACTTCTTGGATGTTGTATCGAGAGACTATGAGAGCAAGTACCTGACGTCATCGCTGCGCCACCTCCTCGTTCAGCAGAACCTCCTTACTAAGAAGAGGAGAGAAGAGCAGGAGCGAGGAGGTGCTCCTTCGCCCCTAGACTATGACGTGGTCCCATTGGGTCGGGGCATGGCAGGCTTATTCTTTGTGCCCATGCCCTTACGCTGCGAGGAGGTGGGGAAGGAGGTGGGAGTACATGTGAAGGTAGAGATCTTCGCTGAGTCAGACCTCGATCAGGTGAATGAGAGACACACTGACCTCAGCACAGCCTGGCATCGCCTGCCCTCTGCCCATCACACCCATCACTCTGACGCAGTGCGAGTGGCAAGGGCAGAACTAACCCTTCGATGGGGAACGAACACGACCTTCTCTGATGTCACACCCTCTGCTAACACTACGATCGATACCACGTCAGACACTACCTACGACAATGCGAGCACAACCACCGCTACCACTACCTCTGCCACCACATCTGATACTACCACCACTAACTCGACCACAACAACAATAGCAGAAATACCAACCTCAACTAATACCTCATCTGACACTACCTCTTCCTCTACCTCTACCTCACACAGCAGCGACACTGCCATCAACACTACTGCTGACGTCAGCTCAGAAGGATTCTGGACACTGGAAATAGATGCCCACACCCACAACAACTCGAACCCTTCTAATCTTAACCACGACAGAAGACATCTGACGACATCGTTCTCATGGTACTGGACTGACGTCATCTCCCTCGCACTACAGCAGAGTGTGGAGGCAGTGAGGAGCTGGCTGGGGTCTGGGAAGGTTAGGAGAGAGGAGAGTGGTCTGAGTCGACGTCATCGTCAGAGGAGGAGAAAGTTGACGGACACGTATGCGCAGTCTCTCATCCACGTCAATCGCATGTACAACAAAGTCTTCGGTGTGGAGAGCAGGAAGGTGCCAGCTCACGTCCCTCACATGATCGACCGTGACGTCATGGCAGAGATGCAGAGACGCTGGGAGAGTGAGTGGAATGCCACGTCATCGCATCGCTTTCGATCGACGTCAGACATGCAATACTCGTTCTCGTACTACTACTATGCCATCAACAGACATAAACTAGCCTCGGTCGACCCGACGAAGTTCCTTGAGCAATACGTCGACCACGACCACGATGGACACGTCAGTCACAACGAGTTCCGCACACTCGTCAGCATTTTGAAGGGCAAACAGATCTCTGCACACGACATCGAAGAATATACAAACTGCGTCAGAAACACCTCTCACCCGAATACAACTTCCAAATCCGAACATTCGACTGGGCTGACGTCATCGTCGTTGGAGTTCGAAGAGACGAAAGTCTTCGATCTCCCGTCAGGCAAGCTAGCGAAGACTGTGCACTTTGTGCGCTACCCAACTATCGAAGAGGTGGTGAACTGTTCACTGGTGACGTCAGCGCTGAATGAGAACAAAGATCTGATTAAGCGCCTTTACGCCAACCAAGCGCCAATCATCGGGTCTGACAGAGACGTGGTGGCCTTTGAGATGATCGGAGACAATCTGACGGAGACGTTGAACCAGCTTGACTCCGTCAGACATCGTCAGAGCAAGTTCATCTGCATCAACGACAACATGAAGAACCCGTCGAAGGAGTTGGAGGAGGTGTTGCATGACTTCTACACCTCTCTCTTCCCTCGTCAGAGTGTCTTTGAACTGCCAGCAGACCGGCCTAATCCGAGTCTCTACTACGACGAGATACTCGCGATACAGCAGGAGCGACGTCAGCACCGCCTCTACTACCTGTTAGTCGAGGATGTGTGGCAAACACTCAGAAAGTCACAGCTCGCTCTGCTGTCATGGCTTAGGGCAGAACTGAGAGCTTGGAGTGACGTCATCGCAGATATCGAGACACGTCAGCGCTCAGACCTCTCTCACAGTCCACGTCAGAGCAGGAATGAGGGAGATCGCTTCGTGCAGCAATTACGTAGAGACGTAGCGCATAATCCTCTCGCTGATGCTGACGTCAATCGTACCACGTCATTGCTCTCCCTCAACCACTTTCACCTCTTCCTCTCAGTGGCAGGCCTCGCACTACTCATAGCACTACGAAGAAGAGCGAGGAGGCAGAGTAGCGAAAGACCAGAGCCAGAGGTGACGTCAGAACCTCCGTCGCTACAAGTACCACGTCCACTATCTTCCAGCACCTCTCTCATCATCAGCACAGAGACGACTGAGCTGGAGGCCACAGAGAACAAGCTATATGCCGTCAATAAGCTGGCGGCTGACGAGTATGCCTATGCTCTGAGGATGGCAGCGATGGACGAGATAGACAGCAATACTCTCCAGAGAGACTACTTCCAGCAGAGCACCGACTCCTTCTCCCCATACCTCAGAGAAGAGGAAGCAGAAGAAGTGGGTGAAGAAGAGGATGAGGTTGAAGGGGAGGATGGTTATGTAGTAGGTAGTGGTAGTGTAGGTGGGAAGAAAAGAAGGAAACACAAGAAGAAGAAGAAGTCCTTGTAATGCGTGTTGTAGCTAGTTAAATGAATACCAATTATTAGATAGCATGTAGTAGCTTTGTAATCACATCTATTAATCATATACCTCGAATCTTCATACAGATCGAGGATAAACGGTAAACGGTAAACGGTATGTTGTTAACGCCTACCGATAGTGCGTAAACTGTTCCGCAACATTCTACGAACACGCCAGAAGAGAACACGCCAGAGAACACGCCAGAGAACACGCCACGGAATCGTTACAAAGAAGCATCACACCGCGAACACCACTGTCCCACATACCATAACAACACACTTCACAACACCTTCACAACACCTTCTACACACTCAATCTCACACTATGGGCAACGGAGCGACGAGCATGAAGCCGAAGAGGCTTCAAGAGGGCGATCGCCTTCCTCCTGTGACTCTCAAGACAAGAGTTCGAGTGATTGGCGCTGAGAGTGGCAAAGACTTCGTCTGGAAACAGATCACGACAGAGGATTTATTCAAAGGCAAACGAATAGCATTATTTTCGATCCCAGGAGCGTTCACTCCGGTCTGTTCTTGTGATCATTTGCCCTCTTACGAGTCTCGTTATGGTGAGAACCCTCCTTCTTCTCTCCTCTCTCTCGTGCTAATACTCGATATAGATGACATCCTGAAGATGGGTGTCGATGATGTATATTGTATATCGATGAATGACGCCTTTGTCATGCGACAGGTAAGAGGGAATAACCCTTGTCTCGCCTCTCATCTCACCTCTCTCTCTGGTCTCGATGACAGTGGGGAATCACACAGGGACTGAGGGAAGAGCTGCAAGACAACTCTCATCCTATGAATCCTGGAAACTTCCAGCGAGTAAAGTTGATTCCCGATGGCACAGGGACCTTCACAAGAGCGGTGGGAATGTCTTTCACCTTCGAGAACGCCTGTGGTCTCGGAGAGAGATCGTGGCGCTACTCTGCCGTGATCAATGATATGGTGGTCGAGAAGATATTTATGGAGGAGGATGGCAATATGGCAGACAACGACACCATCACTACTTTAGAGGTGTCTGATGGTCAGACGATGCTGCACTACCTCGAAGAGACGGCGCAGAAGTTCAGCAAGACACACCTCTAACAGCCTCCCACCCCATTTTGTATTATTCGATCCGGTTCTATCCTTCTACCATCCTGTACATGTTGTTATTGTATTTAGTACTGTGTATTAATTCCAGGTCATGGCCGATTGATCATCCCATCATCTGTCTCATCGTCCTTCACTGTTGATGGAAGGAATGACTATTTGTTTAGATATGATGATGATGTCATGCAAGGCTTATGATGTGTTTCCTATCCTTTCGTTTGTTCTCATTTCCATGTTTATTGTTAGAGTTTAGAGTTAGTAGTTGTTTGCCCCTCTTGTTGAACAGATATCTCTCGCAGTGCTTGCGGTGTGTTGAGAGCATTTTCTTCAGTGCTGTTCGTTAAGAGTTATAAACGACCGATCAAACGATCGTATCATTGTCTCTGATCGAATTTATTGTTATTTCATTATGGATGAAAAGACCGTTCGATCCTCTCAAATACACTATCGTACTTTACTTTCCCTCAGTTTTATTGAGCCATGGCTTAGCCCCGTCAGCCCAGTGACAGACAGTGATTCCTCGCTGCACTGCAGGTCTCTCTAAGATGCGATCAGCCCAAGCATTGACGTTCTTATACTGCTCAACTGACAAGAAATCACCAGCACCCACTCCAGAGCTGTGCTTGTATCCGATTCGCAATTGGTTGAACCATGGGAAGATGAGGATGTCAGCCAGTGTGTACTCGTCTCCTACGAGGTAGTTGCGACCAGCGAGGTGTTTGTCCAGCACATCACACAATCTCTGAACCTCCATACCGTAACGCGCAGTACCATAGTCGCGAGTTTCTGCTTTATCAGCTGGTGCATAGACAAAGAAATGACCGAACTGACCGGTGAAAGGACCTTGACCGCCCATCTGCCAGAAGACCCAGTTAAACAGCTCTGCGCGCAATCTGGCGTCAGAGGGAATGAAGCGATTGTACTTCTCAGCTAAATATAAGGCGATAGAAGCACTCTCGAATAGGTTGATGGGTTTTCCATCGGGTCCCTCCTTGTCGAGTAATGCAGGGATCTTTGAGTTAGGATTCACACCGACGAAACCCGACGTGAACTGCTCGCCCTTCCCAATATTGATCACTATAAAAGAAGAGAAACAATCAATACAATAGACCAATGAATCTAAAGAGTCGGGTTACCATGAGCATCGTAATCGACTCCAAGCTCCTCAAGGAGAATACCTACTTTCTGACCTGCAAGAAGATATTAGGGAATCTCTTAGAAAGAAAAAAGAATCATACAAACCATTTGGAGTTGAAAGAGAATATAGCTGTAATGGAGCAGGTCCATCAGGTAATGCTTGCTCTACGCGAGCTCCAGCAGTGGGTGCATTAATCGCAGCAAATTTATTACCAGCAGTATTCGCGTAAAGCTCTTCAATCTTGGCAGGTGGCTTCCATTCAGTGGACATGTTAACTCGTTGGTTGTATATAGTAAGTGATTTAGTTAGTGGTATAGCTAGGGTTTGAGAGGCTTTCAGGCTGTGCTTAAAGCTTCGATGAAATAAGATTCTCATCAAATGAAAGAAGAAGCAGTAGTGAAGGATACTCTCTCGATAGAATAGAATAGAATGGCTTAGAAGCTCGCGATACTGGAGATCTTACATGCGATGTAGAATATTGCAAATATTCGACTAATTACTGTCATCTATTGCTTCTTCGTGTAACCAGACTAAAATTTTTGGTTTTGATCTTAAATGGTCTCATATAGTCATTTTTGATCTCAATTGCCGTAGTTCCATCACGTAAAAATATGGCAAGCTTTTTGCAGTGGTTTTAAACTTGGTCAAAATTCAGACGAACAGTTTTAAGCTAATTCGTATTTATTGCCATTTTGAAATTCAGTGGGGATTCAAGAGAATTGAATCTTTCTATGTGTTGGAAATTCGATAATTGTTCTCAAAATCACATATCCTAAGGATATGTGAGTCAGATATCTGTGGTTTGTATTTAGTTCTGGCTTACTTTAATGAGGTTAACGAATAAAGTTGATCAGTAAACAAAAGAAGAAGCAACAATCGTGAAACGACAAGAAGTTCTTAAGACTTAACGTTTCAATTACTCCATTATAACTCGTTCATAATCCTCCAGTATTTCAGATTTTCTTGAAGAAATGGGATATTACTTATTTCATGTTTATGTTTGAATTTAAAACCTTTTTAACTGTCAGGATTGGAGTCGCTTACTTTACCTCAACAAAGCTTTTGTACGAACACTTTGTTGAGGTAAAGTAAGCGCCTCCAATCCTGACAGTTAAAAAGGTTTTGAATTCAAACATCAACTAAAAAATCTCCGAGAAAATACCCAATACAGTCTCTCGATAGAATAGAATAGTATCTAACATGTGATGTAGAATACTGCAAAGACTCGATAGAGGGAATTTTTGTTTTAAACGATCACTAGTGAATAAGAGAGCTATTCCCAGTGATTGCGATTAGATTTTATTGGCTTGAATCAATTTTGTTGACTATTTATTACTGTTTTGTGCTTTAAATTTTTTGAGAGGAATGAGTTTGCCAATAACGCAAGATAAGACCTTCCAAGCTGTTAGAAATCAACACATTAAAAATGTTCGATTTGCTCTGGAGTATAAACACTTAATGAAATCAGCACCTATGGGCATCTATATTCTTCCTGAATTAGACAACATTCGAGTTCTCCACGGTGTTATCTTCATAAGAAGAGGGTTCTATCGCGAGGGAGTTTTTCGCTTTCGCATCGATCTTCCTGCGAATTATAATGAAATGGGCACTTATCCTCTCGTAACCTTCACTCCTCCCGTCTTCAATCCTCTGATAGATCCATCCACTGGTCGATTGGATCTTACTGCTGACAGTTTCTTCGCGAATGAGTGGAATCCCGACAAACACCGCCTCGTCGCTGTCGTCACGTTTGTGAAGAAGATCTTCTTTCTTAAATCATATGATGATTATGCGAAGGTTATTAACGAAGAGGCTCGACAGTTGTAAGTGAAACCCCTTCTTTCTATCGAATAATGTCACAATTAACCCCAACCACACAGATTCAATGACGATAAAGAAGAATTCCTTTCTAAAGTAGCGCAGACCGTCGAAGACTCTTTGACTCGAGTATATGATACCATTTCAACTTCCAACCCTCTTGTCTTCACTGAGCCTAAGCCCGCACATGAGGAGTTAGTGAAGGAGATTCTGCTCAAGCGACCGACAGCGGGTAGTGGCTTAGAACTTTTAGGAGACACTGACAAGCGACCTGGCGAAGACGATGGTGTTAGTAGAGAGATATTCGACAGGGATGATACTGCTTTGTTCGAAACAACGACGACAACAAATTTCTCGCACCTTCAAATCTCTTCAGAGGAACAAATCGCTGATCTTTCCATTGATAGTCTTCAATTGAATTCATAGTAGTCTAATGTTGAGTGTATTTCCTTGTAGATAATTTTATTTATATACTGCCTTGAAGGTGTGCTGATTGAATTGAATCTTATTGGATCAGCATTCGGCTAATACTGTATGGTGTTACAGTCACGAAAGATGAGGAGGTCAATTGATTGAATCGCTATGTTACTACTCGACTAAATATAAGGCAATTAAAGTATTCTCGAAAGAGGTTGATAGGTTTCCATCGGGTCCCTCCTTGTCCATGTGTGCTGTGCTCCAGAAGAATGAATCTCATCGACTTGCGGGAGGAGAATGATAGATTTGGTGATTAGATGAAATCACTCCTAATCTTCCACTATAAAATCGTTTCTACAAATTTTCTTTTCTTGAAAAAATGGATGTTACTTATTTGTTGGAGATTTATTCCTTTATTTAGTTGCTTATTTATTTGATTGTCTTCAAAAATCTTTGATACATCTTCTTGGTCGATGGAAACCGGGACTTGATTTAGCATTTACCCGAATAAAAGGCGAGATATCGACCTCTAAATTTTTCCAATATCTGATGTCAATGGCAACGGCAATGGCTCTGTCCCCGTTCCAGAAAAATATTGTATGATACTTCGGACACTGATGCTATCTAGCTCAAGAAATTTTACTGTTACGTTCAAGAAAGAGAAAAGGACAAACTCCTCCTTACACAACCCAGAGGTTCCCTTTAACGGTCGAGTATATTGTATTTCTCTTTCATCAATAATTCGTCTTTCGAAGAAAAACAATCAAAGGAATCCTCATATCAAATTCTTCATCGATCTCATAGCTTTCATGCTTCACATAATCTTGAAGAAAAGGCAAATCATCGACAAAATCAACAGAATAAAGTGACAGTTTCTGATTCTTCGCACCTCCGAGATCATACAACAGGTTATTTGTTTCTAGAGAACGAATATGAAGCTCAGACACATCTTTCACAGCTGATAAACTGGTCAGCCATCTTAACCAATGTTAAGGATTCCACACAATATAGGCTTGCAAGTGTTAAAAGGTTTTCACACAAGATTATTGTGAGGTCCTTCACACCCTTGATCTGACTACAATCGGTAAAGCCAAGACAATCACCGATAGTAACCCTCTCAACATTGCTCAAAGGAGAGAAATCTTTAATATCTGAACATTGTTTAATCGTAATACTACGGTGATACTTATCACCACGCAATCCTTCAAGACTCTGCAAGCTGCATCTGGAAACTTTTAAAACCGCGACCTTCATTCCTTCTAAGGATGTTATCTGATCGCACAAAACTAATTCCACGAAAAAGAGGTGACGAAGGTTGTGACAGTCAGAGAAGTTTGGTGCATTCCATAGAGAGAAGGAGCGTAAGGTTGGGATATAAGGGATATCAGCGGATTTATAGTTTGCTGCCATCCTCAAATGGCGTAGCTGACAACTCCCTCCCACTGTTAATATCTGCTTGCTGGTTAAATGCAACGCAGTTGCAGTTAGTTTCCTCGAATCACGCGATTGAGCGAGCATTTCGTCGAATGGAGAATAACTAAGCATACGAGAGATGTTAGATAAGGAGAAGGACGTTAGATTCTTCAAATGAGAAAAATGAGGGAGGGCAGGGAATATCCCTTCGAAGCTGACATCACGAACATGACTAAACTTGAGAGGAATAAATGACTTCTCGCATCTACATGAACGAAAGAACACCTTCTCTAATGCTGGGAAGGAATATTCAGCAAAGGGGTGTGGTAGATGATCTTTGAATTCGTAAGGTATGTTGCTCTCACTGTAGGGAGAAGGTTGAAGAAACACATCTAACTTCCAACAATTTAACACATTCAACTCCTGTAACTTTATTAGGGTTCGTTCGCATCCAAATAGTGAAAATTCCACATTATCTAATGTCAAGACTCGTAATCGATTGTTCTCAGGAGACGAGAGAGATCGAGAGTTGTTCCGAAGCGATGAGGTCCTTTATCTACGATCGTCAATCGTTCAAAGCGACTCAGCTTTCCTTAGGCAGCAGGAATATGGGCAATAATATCGGTTCTATATTTCCAATTGAGTGATCTTGCTGGAGTCGAAGAGATAAACCAGGCAATGAACTCCTTCATCCTCTCTCCTTCGCTGAAGGAATGAGACGCGGGATTCGTGAAACCCCAGGACTTATCAGCTATCTCTAACATTTCCATATCAACCTTCAAATAAATGTGCTTCTCAGGGTAAGTAATTCGAGTGACGATCTGTGGGAGTTGTTTGGACTGTATCACTTCAGTAGCATGAATCGTAATCACTACGGTCACATATTTCAATTGATGGGAGAGATCTTTTGAAGAGTTCACAAAATCTATCCAATCTATAGAATATTTGAGATATGATTGTATTTCTAACCATAGACTTGTTGGAATTGCACGCATCCTTCCACGATACGAATATCGAATGACAGAGTTGTCGAAACGGCACTTTTCGAGCCTCTCTTGGGTGGAGTGTGGGTGGTGTGGTGGGTGCCTGCCGTTTGACCGCCGTGCCCCTCGCCCTAACCCTAACCCTAACCCTAACCCTAACCTTAACCCTAACCCCGATCCGTCTATTTTAGAGATACAGGTTAGGGTTAAGGTTAGGGTTAGGGTTAGGGGCACGGCAACACTGCCGTGGGGCATGCGATTTGGGTGGGTGGAGTGGGTGGCGTTGCCGTTACGGCAACGGCACGCCTTACATCTCTGTCGAATGATATCCTTTTTTCAAGTCTCATGAAAAGTTCATGTTTTTCACAACAATACCTCGCAGGGTCGTGGTCTCTTTTTTGAGTTTTCGGGTTTTCGTAGTTCGTTTTATCCGATTCATCGCCTTGTCTTTGGACTCTGTTATTCTTGATTGAGAAGTCTTTATAGTTATTATTTACATTATTCCCTATCCTTAGCCAGGCTTTTCGCTGGCCTTCATTCTTTCGTCAAACAATCTTTAGAGCAACAATTAACGTGCTCTTTTGCAAGAACTTTCTGTTTTCAAGTTTTCATTCCTTTTGTCCCACTCCATGACCGCCTAATCCAAACAAATCCATTCTAACATGATCATTTCTCAAATCAAGATTGCCTTTAAAAGCAAGGAGAAATGGAAAATATCCATGGCCTTTCTCATGATACTGCTTTTAAATATTCAATTGATGCCTTATGCGAAACCGCGCTGCGGGGTGGTTCGAAATGTGAAGGATATCTGGCTGAAGGGTGAGAGTGCTCCTGTTCCCTTTGCCTCTCAAATCTTTGCTGTTTATTCTTTTGCTCCTGTTTCTTTTATTTTTCAAACCAACTTAATTCTTGGTGATCTTTATTCTCGCAAGATCTTCTCTTCGTCGACTCAGCCGACTGTGTCTGCCTCTGGAGCGAGTGAGCTCGCTGGTGCAAGCAAAGGGGCCATGACTGCTGTTGCCTTTAGCTCCTTCTTCGACGTTAGACACTTTGTAGCCTACTGGGCGAAGCATAAGAAGGCCGTGATTACCTCTCAAGACTCAGAGATTTGTCTTGCAGGTAATCGCACCATAGTGAAGATAAAGCGAGTACCCGACTTCTTTCCGATCCAAAAGAGTGAATTTAGCTCCCTGCTAGGTCTATCCAAGGTCAAGTTTCCCTTCCAGTCGAATCAGACGGTTGTAATTGACTCCCCGAACAAGTTCGTTGCGTTGTATTGGTTCTGGAATGATTTACCCATGCTCCAATATGTGCATACCTCTCTCAAACCTGCGCCACAAATCGACAGGTTTGTACAAGCGATACTGAAAGAGCTTCCTCGAGGCTTTGTTGCGATCCACGTGAGACTAGATTCAGGATCGATGGCTGCTCTCGCCAATAGCAGTAGTGCGGAGACTAAGAGCGCCTTCGTCCAGCACATCCTCGATTCCCACTGTCTCAGTGAGGTAGCTAAGTTCGATAACTCTTTTGTTGATCCTCCTCCCATCTTTTTAGTTACAAATGCGATCAGCCATCACCACCATCACCACGCTGGAGGAAAGAAGCGACCTGGTGCCAGTCTTTCTACCGGTTCCTTGTCAAGTAATGCAGATGACAAGGCGCGTCTTCTCATGACTGAGCTGTCATCTCTTGGATTCCATCTGATTCATACGAGGACTACGTTGACAGAGTTGATCACGATGAAGCTGCTGGAGAAATCTTTCGAAGGCAAACCTGTTGGCGGCGATGCCAATGTCTTCCACCGCCTTCTTCCCGAGCAACTGACTTATATTGACATGCTTGTAAGCAGAGCTAGCTCTTGCTTCGTTCCATCGCATATTCCGACGACGTTCAGTTATTTAGTCGAGCGCTTTAGAAAGTTCGATAAGAATATCTATGAGCCATATGAAAACATCAACAACGCCACTTATGGCAGTCTGAGTATGTATCGACAGTGGGGATTCTAGATTGATAGATTGATAGGAAGATAGCATTAGATTTCATTGATTGTATTGCACAGTTCGGATGTTTTGCTCGTTGCGTGGAGCACAGGGTAGATCGTCTTACATGGTTACTGTTAGTGTATATTAAACATATCAACCTAATCGAAGCCAGAAGAATGATATCTATGAAGTCATGTTTCATTCTTTTAATTTTGTTTTGTTTTCTTTTGTTTTGATTGTCCTTTCCTCCAATGTTTTTGAATTTAAAGGAGGAATCTATTATTAAGTCTTCTTAAATTAATTTAACCTTCGATCTTCTTATCTTACATCATGAGCGAGAGACAGCCTACCGATACTCTCCCGTTACCGTTACCGTTACCGTTACCGTTACCGTGACATCTGTTTCATTTGAAAACAGCGCAAAAGAAACAAACAACAAACAACGAACCAATACACCCTATAGACTACACTACTACATTATATCACACCTCACACATCCACATGACAACTCCACTGGATGACTTCTTGAGTGACAAGATCTATATTAACAAATTCGTCAAGGATACCTTCATCACGAAAGAAGAAGATGACTTCTTCCAAGATGGAGATATTGCCTTCTTACCTCCTGTAAAATCACAAAATATATTTACTACTGGCAAAGACTATAAGCAAATTGATTCCATCTTCAGTGCCTTCGATCAGTTCGTGCAGGCGAACACAGAAGAAGAGATCGTCGATAGCAATACCGATAACAGTAATGATCTCCCTCACAAGACACACAAGAAATACAACGAAGAAAACCTCGGGAAATGGGTAGAACTACATCATCCTATCCTTATACCAGGCGAGGATGAGTCAGAAGAGGCCTCTGTCTTTCGTCCCTCGCTGCTGTCAGACAGCGCCATCAAAGGGAGAGAGACGAAGGAAGTGCGATTCCCCGACACCAAACAAATCAAACAATCCCTCTCCACCGAGACTTTGATCCTCTCCATCCACTCTCTGGAGGGATATAACTTCTCCTCCGAGTACACGCTGATCTACGGCGGTGTCTTCTCCTCTAAGCGAGTCTATGACAACACTACCGCAGTGCTGCAAAAGGCACTACAAGCAGCGGACCAGACACTCTCCGCTGACGTCAGACGATTGCTAGCATCTTATCTGCTAGATCAGGTGGCCTGGGAGAACGAGTGCAAGGAATCGCTCTTCTCGCAGCTCTTACATCACTGCTTCCCCCTCGTTGAGCAGATAGGTAGTGTGAGGAACATTGACGTCAGCCACGCACACCTCTACATAGGAAAAGAGGAGAGAAGTGGAGAACTCGTCGCACATCTGAGATTCGAAGATGACGTCATTCTCATCGATCAGAAGAGTAAGAAAGCAGAGGGAGACAATCTCCTCAAACGAGTGACGTACCACACCATCCCTCTGACGTCAGAGAGAGCAGAGGACTTCTTTAATAAGAAGGAGAAGTTGTTAAGGAAGCAGGAGATGGTCAGAAGTCAGAGGAAGGGGTCGAGGAGTAAGACGATGGATGCGCTGCTGTCAGAGTTCTTGCAGCAGTCAGCTGACAGGTGTCGCATCTACGTCATCAACAGTGCTTTGCTCGTCGCTGCGAGTGAGCTGCCTGAGCGAGTCAACGGGTCTTCTGAAGGAATAGGAGGTGATAGGGAGGAGGATCTGATGGTGTTGGATGCCAAGGCGCCTAGAGTGTTCACTTCAGAGACTTCCTTCTGCTCTGAGGTGGTGGTTTGGGGACATGACTCAGACTTCAGCCTCGGAGTAGGGCGAAGGATAAAGCGACAAACGACGGAAGAAGAAGAAGAAGACGAGGAGGGGGTGGAGGGAGGGAAGAGGTTTAGCTTTGAGGAGGAGCTGTACACCCCTCGACCACTTCCTCTGAGTAGAAACATCACCATAGAGCGAGTGAGGATGATCGCCTGTTCTCCCAGACACACTCTACTGCTCACACACTATGGATCATTGTATGCGACAGGAGAGAACAGTGAAGGTGCTTTAGGACTCGGTGACAATCTTTCCAGGTAATAATAATCACGCGCCAACCTCTATCATATTCTAACATATGATATGCATACATGATAGGACTTCCTTCACTCTCGTGGACTATCTCTCCTCTGCCGTCGGAGGGTCAGCGACCAGAGGCAAGTTAGTGTTCATCGCTGCAGGGGCGGGATCGCTTGGTTCTCATTCGATGGCGATCGATAACAAGGGCCAGCTCTACGGCTGGGGCTTTAACAAGGCAGTGGGCACAGGCTCAGTGCAGCCAGTCACTCGCCCCACTCAGATAACCATCAGAAAGCTTTCGTCAGACCCTCTCCAAGACGAGGAAGACTCTAAAGAAGAGAAGATCCGCTCAGTGAGCTGTGGCGATGGCTTCACTGTCTGTGTGACGACGTCAGGGCTGGTGTATACGTGGGGTCAGTGGTCTCACGGCAGACTGGGTCTAGGTCCCATCCCTCAAGCCAAGACAACGAATGCTCGCAGATCTCTTGCAGCTCGCTACTCCGACCAAGGGACTAAGAAGCTGCTGAAGTATCAGCTGAGGCCGGCGAGAGTTCTCGGCCTCGATGACGTCATTCAGGTGGCTTGTGGCGAGGCACACGTCATCGCTCTGTTGAGGGATAACAGTGTCGTGGCGTGGGGTCAGAACACTCTCGGTCAGCTGGGCACAGGTCCTACTCGGTCAGGGTTGTTGAAAGACTCCTTCACACCGGTGCTCATCGCTCCCTTCGTCAGCAGACAGCGACGTCAGCGAGGGAGGAGAGGAGAGAAGTTGCTGATGAAGGAGGCGAATCGCGTGTACTCTGACGTCATCCGAGGAGAGCAGTCGTCAGTCGTGGTTAAGAACATCTATTGCGGTGCCTTCCATAGCTTGTGCACTGACGTGGACGGTGGCGTGTGGTCGTGGGGGTCTCGAGGCAGTCCCTGTCTCGGCCACGCTGACACCGCACTATTAGGGGAGTGGACGACGAAGATCACCGCGCTCTTCTCGATCTCTGCGTCAGAACCTGAGAAGATGGTTCCCTACGAGCTACTGGACTGGTGTCTGACGTGGTCGATGCCTCGAAAGATCGTCGCATTAAATGATGTTGATATCGTGCATGTGTCAGCGGGTGACCTGCACTCAGCCTTCCTCTCCTCTACTGGTCGCATCTACCTCACGGGCAGTGGCCCAGCAGTGCCGCCCTTCTGCCCGCCCAACCGTATCACAGATGCTGACGACATCGACGACACAGAGGAGGCAGACGAGAAGAAGAAAGAAGAGAGCAGTAATGACGTCAGCTATAGTAAGGTAGTGAATGACGTGGTGAGCAGTCCTCGCGCTCCGTCAGCGTCCTGGTTGAAGGAGTTGTGCACTCGCAATGTTCGCTATCTGACGTCAGGCGGGTGTCGCATGTTCGTCATCGTCGATGAAGAACTCATCTCCCCCAGACTCACGAACCCTCTCTACCAGCGCCTCGTGAGAGGAGGTGGCGGACGTGAGGAGGAAGAAGAAGAGGACGACAGGAATGACGTCATGTCGATTGATTCGAGGTACTCTGACTTCACCTCCAGTCAGTTCTCCTCCATCCTTGACGCACGAGGGAAGGCCGACTGCATGGTGATCGCATCAGGGCACATCTTCCTGTGTCACAAGGCGTTGCTCGCACTACGCAGTCCCGAGCTACGCAACATGATCATCATGGAGGCGCCCATCGAGGTAGAGGCAGGGAGTGGCAGCGATGGTGCAACCTCCTCCTCCACGTCACTGGTTCAGATCCTTCTACCAGAACTAAACCGTGACGCAGCTCGTGCTCTCTTCTTCTTCCTCTGCCGTGACTCACTGCCTGTCTGGGCGATTGGCAGTCTGCCCACCCTGACGTCACTGTCTCGCATCGGCAAGACACTTCGCATTCCCCGTCTCTTCTTACTTTGCGAGAGGTTCATTGACATCCTTGCCTTCAACAACGCTCAGCTGGACAAGGAAGAGAATGAGGTAGAGGCAGAGACAGCGAACACCTCCTCAGATGAGAAGGTAGTAGAGGAGATGCCCCCGCCCACCCTAGTGAGAGACCTGGGCAATCTCCTTGGAGATCCTGAGTTCGCTGACGTTCGCTTCATCGCGGAGGGCAGAGCAGTGGCGGCGCATCGCTTCGTCTTAGAGGGACGCTGCGAGTACTTCAGAGCGATGTTTCGCTCGGGCATGGCGGAGAGTTTCTTGCCTGGCAGGGCGGTCACTGACGTGGTCGTACCTGACAGCTTCGTAGGCTTCCTCAGACTGCTGATCTTCATATACACCAACACCTTACCTGATGGTTCTGACGGAGCATTGCTAGAAGATCTCATGGCAGCTGACAGGTAATAACAATAATACACCGTAACTATGAATGACATCATGCTAATGTATGTAATAGGTATGGCATCGGTGAGATGAAGGAGGTGGTTGAGAGTATGTTGAAGCCCTCTCTCTTCAACTGGGTCGATCTCCTGAGAGCGTCAGAGCTGCTCTCCCTGCCCAAGCTAAAGACGTCAGTGCTCTGCTTCCTCAGAGATAACTTCTACGCACTGCAGCTAGAGAAGCTGAGTCAGCAGCTAGAGATGGACATACCAACCACCAACACTGACGACGACGACAGCATCGTCAGACAGCATCAGGTGGTCTTCCGTCAGCTGAAGGAGGAGTTCCCATCGTTGTTAGAGGAGATCATACGACTGCGATCCTTCTACTCCCCTCTTCCTCCCTCGCAACTACTAATAGAGGAGGGAAAGATGACGAAGGAGAACAGCTTTCTCGACGAAGACAAGCATCCCTTCCCCATCTGGGCTCTCGCTCTGGGGGCCGTCAGCTTGTTCTTCTACCAACATGCCACACAGATCTTACCAGTCGGCCCTATCATACCCATAGTGAATGTGGGGGGCTTAGTGCTCCTTCTGCTCTATGGCTTCCGAATCATGAACCGATAAGATCAGCGAGTGATAATAGGGTGGTCTTATTAGTTCCACATATTAGGTGATGCTAAGCACGATTTGTAATCTATAATAGAGATATGTCAAATGATCGACATGTCGTTCAATTTGAAAAATGAAGATTTGGGATGTGGTTGAATTGATTTTGTTTGTGATTTTTGCAGTTATTGAAACTTCCCCTCTCATAGACTAAAGTATGGCTACAATAATGAACTCAAAGGCTCAGCTGCGAAGATAGCATTGGTGGGAAAGGACAATAAAGATGATTTTTTTGTATATTCTGTACACTCGTAATATATAAACGATCGTTTTTCTCTAAACGATCGTTTTCTCTTCATGCCCTCACCTGCCCATCACTTGGGCCAGCAGTTAAATTGATTTCAATTCCCTTTATATGAACAAAACACTTTAACCACCCAAAACAACACAAACAACTCACTCTACTCTATATGAAACCCTGCAATCCATGACAACCACTCCTCTTCAACTATCTTCTTCCTCGTTGCTGTGGAAACAGCTCATGGATAATGGAATATTCGATGATTGTTACCCTCAAAGATTAAACGCATCTTTCCATTATCTCTGCTCAGATAATGTTGATACCACTACTTTCAGTCTTAAGGTAATCGAATTATCGATTAATGAGGTTTGATGTGATTTTTCTCGCTGTTTCTGGTTGATAGGATTTGATTCAGAAAGGCCCCTATATATTCACCTATCTCTCGATCGATGTCGACAAAGACTCTTCCTTCGCGATTATGGACATATTTCGTACCTTTGATCGTTCAGGAAGAGGTAGTGTCTTCTTAGAGGAGTTTGTTCTGGGTATTCTCGAGCGATTGAATGCGATTAAGAAGAACACAGAACTCCTAGAAAACATTGCTGATGACCTGCTCTCCATCGAGAGTCGTTGCACTGAGTTAGCAACACTATTAGAGAAGGAAAGGACAAACAACTCCAACAAGTTCACGAACTACAATCGCAATCTCAAGTCTCTGTCGAACATTATTCGACCGTATATTCGATCGTCCAAGGCCACCCAATACCTGTCCGCCTTAGATGTGCCGGGACTGATAAGAATCTTCGAACAATCCATCATCCATGCTGCAGCAGAGGTGCAGGTGTATTTCCACATCCCTGATAGTCGAATGACAGGGACACTGACGGATCTCACAGTGCAGAGAGATCATCTCAAAGGTAAGAGAAAGAGACTGTGACATGACGTATGACACTATACTGATCTAACCACACACTACTATAACCCCTTCCTCTATCTGATACAATAGTCGGGCATCAGTTGAGGATGATCTGGAACATGAATGCACCTCCTTCCACCTCCTCTGCCGCCTCCTCCACGTCATCCTCTGCCCTCCCTCTCTCGACAAAGGGCGATGACGTGGCATCTTCTAGGGTGTTGTCTATCAATCGAGGAGGTGCAGGGGGTGTGGGAGGAGGTGGCGATGAGTCAGAGCTGTGGATGAAAGATTCTCCCGAGGCCTTGCTATCTAATGTATGACGTCACTCCTATATGACTGACTTCTCTTACTGTATGATGATGACGTCAGATTCTCAGCGGAGTGGATGAAAGTCGCTTCAAACGATTAAGATTCGATGCTTCGAATCTTCACATGCAGTCACAGGAGGACATGATGCACGTGCTCAAAGTAAGATAGCAAAGCCTCTCTGACGTCACTGCGACACTCTTCTAACTACGTCATAGGACCTCCTGCCAGCAGAGACGATGGCGATGCTAGAGTCAGGCTACGTCAGCGATAACGTGCAGTTACACGTGTTGCAGGATGCCTTCGTATGCATTAATAACTTCTTCCAACTGCAACAGCCCCACACTGCACTCGTCAGCACCACCACTGGCAGTAGTGCAGGTGACGACACGGGCAGTGACGAGACACGTCACCACACCTCCTCTCGCTCGGAGAGAGGAGGTGGGAAGAACCTTACGTCGTCTAACACTCCTTCCAGTCCCTCGAAGGCGAGCAAGAAGAGAGCTGACGTCACTATGAAGCTGGCGGAGTATCGAGAGCTGCTAGGGTTAGACTCCTCCTCCTCTCCGAGTGACGTCAACGGTGGCGGTGCAGGCAGTGCAACTGACAACGAGTCAACGGTGCTGATCGCAGTGCTGGCAGAAGACCTCTTACGCACTCAAGAGACTCTCTTACGCACGCAGCAGCGGCTGAAGATCCTCGAGCTCATCCAGTCAGACATGATGGCCATGCACTACCGTCTGACGCAGGAGGACGAAGAGAAGGAGAAACAGCGGAACAGCGGACTGGCGGCGATGTTTCAGACGGTTGGCTCTGACGGAGATGACCACAGTCACTCGACGCTGACGTCACAACAACAGCAGCAGAGGCGAGCGATCTCAGAGCGCATCAACAACCACAACCCCAAGTTCCACCACCTCGGAGGAGGAGGAGGTGAGGTGGTAGGTAGTGACGAAGGAGGTGTAGTCGGGACTGACGTCAGAGGCTTCGATGACTATGAGGCAGAACACGTCAGTCTGCATCATGAGGACTCAGTGACGTATGAGGAGATCCTGAGAGAGCTGGCAGGCCTCGAGACGTGTCTCGCTGAGAGAAGCCGCACAGACTACGCACTAGGCCTGCTGCTAGACAGACCCGTGACACTGATAGACGACTCCACACACGTCATCGCCACCACCTCCTCCTCCTCGGACAACGACTTACTGACGTCACTGCAGCAACAGAACGCCGCTGCGATTCTTGCGGCAACAAGTTCTCTGGTAGACAAGCTAGGCGAGGAGATGAAGGGATACGTGGAGCAGGTGGGCAAGAGAGACGCACTGACGTCAGAGCTGCGGATGAAAGAAGAGCTGCTGACGGAGTATCGGACGAGGATGGAGCAGATCGACATCGAGCGCTCTGACTGGATCTCGATGAACGCTGAGCTGCAGATCTTCCGAGAGAAACTGCAGAAGCATCAGAAGGAGGAGCATACGTCACGCATACTCGAGCAGAAGAACCAAGACCTGACGAAACGCATCCTCGCTTTAGAGGAGCAGCTCCTCTCGTTTCAAGAGATCGAGAAGAAATATCAGAAGACCACGTCATCGTCATCGTCATCCTCTAACACATCCACGTCACAGGAGAGCAGTAATAACAGAGGGGTGACGAACGAGAACTCCTCTAATAACAAGAGCAACAACAATAACAATAACAACAACAACCGAGTGACGTCAGAGGAGGCGGAGAAGTTGAGAGATTCGCTACTTCAACTCCAGTCAGCGAATGTGGAGCTGAGTCAGCAGAGCGAGCAATACCAGAAGGAGATCCAACGACTGAAGACGACGATCGCTCTGTCAGAGCAACGCGTTAAGAGCATCTTACAGGACTCAATGGTGCTGCATCAGAACATACAAGTATTAGAGGAGGAGAACATGAACTCCAAGGCCACGGTGACAAAGCTGCTGAGAGAGGTGGAGGACATGAAGAACCTACGTCAGTACAAGGAGGAGAGTGAGCGGAGGATGTTTGAATATCAGAAGGAGATGATGAAGAGAGAGGTGGAGCTAGCTGAGTCACGCGAGAACAACATTCTCATCAACAAGTATCACAATGATCTCATTACGGCGGAGAGGACGATCGAGTCGCTCGAACAGAAGCTGGCAGAGTATGCGGTGGAGCTGGAGAAGGGAAAGATCGCATCGAGTCAGCTGGATAACTATCGTGAGGGAATGAAAGGAAAGCTGCAGGAGATCCGCGACCTCTCTCTTTACATCCATCAGCTGGAGAATCAGTTGAAGGATGTGCCCTATCTCACTGCTCGCTTCCAGGAGCTGTCGTCAGAGCTGGCAGACAGCAAGGTGAAGGTCGATAAGATCCCCGGACTATTGGCAGAGATCGCGAGACTGAGAGGATCGTCACGCGCCTCGATCAAAGCTCTGATGGAGCAAGATAAGCTCATCTCGACGATGAAGAATCGTCTGAAGCTCTTAGAGAAGGACAACGCACTGCTCAAACATGAGAACCAGTCGCTGCTGGACCTAGAGATGAAGGTGAAGGAGGCGAACCAAGAGATCAAACGACTCATGAACATCATCACTGACCTGCAGTCGTCATCCAACGCTTCTGGCCACACGTCAGTCTATGGCGAGAGATCAGGTATGGGCATGGGTGGGCAGTTAGCGAACAAAGCGATGTCGATGATGATGCTGAACAAGTTCACGACGAATCTGACGTCATCTCTCAATAGTAATAACTCAGAGGGCGATGACGCATCTATCTCCTCCTCCACTAGTCCGAACAAGTCGTCAGCTAACCCCAGCACCCCTGGAGGTAGTGGCGGAGGAGGTGGTGGCAGGAAGGGCAAGAAATACTCTCAGACGAGCATCATCGTGCCCATGCCCACACCCACCACCCCTCTCAGTCGTGTGAATAGTAACAGCAGCAACGTCAGCGGCAATCAGAACACCTCAAATACTACCTCTGGTAATGTGGGCTCCCCTGAGGGAGTGACGGTCAGTGCTCCCTCCTCACTGGCAGCTGCGATCTTCGACAACTAACGACAACTAAAACATACTATATGACATGATATGACGTCACAGGCTCAATATAGATAGCATAGCTGCTTTGTAATGGATTTCCCCCCTCCTTATTAATATTAATAATCTTTTCTTATTATTATTTACAATATCAGCTTATAAAATGTGATAGGGAGGTAGCGTGAGGTAGTGTGTTGTATGGTATGTTAGGGTTGGGTGTGATGCTAATCTAACGATTCGAAATACACCGAGGATTATTTGACTCGGATGTTGAATGTGCAAGCAGGGAGGTTGTTGAAGTCAGCGTTGACGATCGCTGTGATGCCTAGGTTGGACAGCGCTCCTCTCAGCAGACCGCAGGGGATGTTCAAGAGCTGAGCAGCCGCCTGCTTTGACGCGATGTCATCCGACGAATACTTCTCCAACCACTTAAACCTAGAGTCTGTCAGCACGAATACACCGCGATGGTTCGTCTGCAGCTTGTCAATCTTCTTCCTGAAGAGATCTTCCCAGAACTCTTTGCAGATAAACTTGATGACGTCGAGAGGATCAGAGCCAATGAACTTGTGACCAAAGCACAGCTTTTCAATCACTCTAAAGGCATAGAAATCAGATGAATGAGAAGAGAAAGAGCGGAGATCTCACCGATATCCCACATTGAATCCGATGAGTTCTAAGCGTTGATTCGTCGCTGTTTCTTTATCATTTGACTTTGTAGGGAAATCAATATGAATAATTTCACCAAGAAGATACTCCAAGGCAGTCTCTGAGACCTCTCTTCGAGCTCCAACTGCTTGATCCGTCGCACTCATTCCAACACTAATAATAGATGATCAAATGAGAGGAATTGCTTAATTTCAGAGGAATTCCTTATAAAAAGAGAGCAATTGCTTAACTTGAAAGGAATTTCTTATGAAAGGAGAGGAATTGCTTAACTATAAAGGAATTCCTTATGGAAAGGAGAGGAATTGTTTAACTATAAAGGAATTGCTTATTTCTGAGAGTCGTTTCATTCATTTCATCGTAGTATTATCAATAACGATCAAACCTCCGAGATAACTCGAAAGAATGGAGACAAATGCTGAATTATTAGCTCTACAACGACTCGATGAGACATCAGCACAGTTACAGAAACAGGGGAATTATCTAGAGGCGTTGGAGTGTATGGAGAGAGGATTAGTGCTCAGACAACACATGTTCGGAGCAGATAGCGAAGAAGTGTGGAAGGCTTGTAAAACAGTTGGAGAAATGTGTAATCTTCTAGCTATGACCTATCTCCAACAGGAGGAGTTTAACATGGTGTTAGAGCTGTTGAAGAAGGCGGAGATCCTCACTGAGAGAGATGCTGCAGGACGCGCTGCCACCTACAACAACCTCGCCTGCTACTACCGAAGACAAGGAAAACTTCATCCTGCTTTACAATACCTTCAGAAGGCATTGAAGATTGAGGCGAGACTGCCTAATGTGCAGAACCCGGCTGACACCCACATCAATGCCTGTGCTGTTCTATCACAATTAGGAAGACACCAGACCGCTATGGAACATGCCCAGAGTGCCTTGATATTACTACAAGAAGAGTTACTCTCCCCGCCAGGTGTGGTGGGTGCTGCGCCTCCTCAAGCGGATCGCATCGCAGTGCTAGCCATCGCCTATCACAACCTCGGCGTAGAGCAGGAGTTCCTCAAGCGCTATGAACAGAGCGTGCTCTCCTACACTAAAGGTGTGGAGGTGGCAGAACGTTATCTTGGTAACAAACATGCGATCTGCATTACATTGAGGAACTCTCTCGCGGCGGCTAAGAAGGCTGCGGCGGCTGCTGCCTACAAACAAATAGGCAGAGAGAAGGGAAAGATAGGCACAGCAGAGGCGAAGGAAATGAGCAAGAAGGCTCAAATGATGATGGGTGATAAATCCAATCCCTATGCCGCGGAGCTGAAGAGACAGTCGAAGTCCCCGGACAGAAGGGACAACACGTTCAACATCGATGCTCCTCCTCTCAAGGCTCCGTCACCGCAGAAGAGACGTTAGACGTCATTCCATCGTGTTAGAGTTAAGAATTAAGCTACTCGAATCTTTTCTTCGCTTGTCCTCGTTGTTTTGCTTTGTTTTGTGTTTTATTCTTGTAAGTAACTTCTATCTCATCATATCCCCTGATGAACTCAATCAATATCATCCTCGTCCTCGCTTCCCTCATCTCCCTTCACAAGTAAAAGTCGATTCAACTTCACCTTGAGTAAGGTGTGTTAAGACAACAGCTGTGGAAGATATAGAAGGCAAACAAACCTCTAGTTCAGTGATTTTGACGAATATCTATCAATCGATTTTAAAGGTGTCAATAACACGTCAGAGGGGAATACCTGCAAGATAATGCTCATGTAGCTCGTACTCGTTGAGGAATAATCGATTCTTTTGGTATCTAATTGAACTATGAGAGAGATATTACATGGGTTGACTGACACACCTGTTCTCGTCGCTGATGGAGGGACAATGGAGCTCGTAGGCATGTTAATAGTCATGGGAATATTATTATTGGAAATAGAGTCAATATTCGTGGATGTCATGAGATTGTTCGCCTCCTTCGAAGCAGTATCCTTTTTCATTGACATTTCTTCCAATCAGAAAAGAGAAAGATAATGCTCGACAATATATCGACGAGGAATCACCGAAGCTCTCTCGTTTGATTTATATGATAGATCTAAGAATATTCGAATTCTCGAGGTGAAGTGAAAGTCTTTCTGATCTCGTTGATTGTTTATTATGTGGTGAGAGAATACAAAGTGCTTTTAATATATATTACAATATCAACGACGAAGAATTAGATCTATTTAAGACAAATCTAGAGTCTTCCTTACTGATCTTTCTTCTCAAGCTTCTTTATCTCGTCGAGGATCTGATACTTCTCGAAGAGGTAATAGCCGATGCCTGCTGTGACTCCGATGCCTGAGAACGACACGATCGCAGCCATAGATCCTCCACCGATAAGAACTCCTGCACCAGACCCTGCCATTCCTCCGATTGTTGAATATTTGTCCACTTTCTTCTGTCCTTCACTATGATGGATGCGATAAGCACGATCATCGACGCCTTCAATGTCTAGCGCTCCTTGATAGGCCTTTCCAGCGAGCAATCCCAGACTCAGAGCTAGTCCTCCTAGGATACTTCGAGGAAGCGCAGTTCTAAGTGCTTGATTAAATGTAAGATCTGTATTTCTGCGAACTATCTTCAGAGCAGGTGCAACAAGTAAAGTTCCTGCCACAGAACCTAACTGTATTCCCTTCATCACACAATGAGCAGTCAAAGTTCTTGCAGGATACTCTGGCATATCCTGGGCGGTATAAGCATCTGCATCGACTTTTCTAAAGAAATCCATTGTAATATGTCTAGAAAGTCTGTGTTTATAGAGTCTATTGTAATCGATGATTCGATTAACTCCTCCACACCGGACAATACACCAATACCGGACTGCCGGTGTTCTTGCGATAAAGGAGAAATCTCTTGATATTACATATCTCTTTCTCGACTAGTGGTATGTGGTATGGTCTGTCAACTTACTATTTCAAACTACTATTACTCTCAAATTACTCATACTACGATAACTATACGATCACAAAGAATCTCACTAAAACAGAATCTCACAAAGAAATCAAAACTAAACTACCATCTACTATAGTTGTGCATAAAATAAAGCATAGAGATCTATAATACCTATGAACTACTCCCTATGAAATCAGTTACTTATTCTAACAATAATAATACTAATAATCTCATCAATAAAATCAGAAAAACTAAATTAAATACGAATTGAAGATGTGACATAAGTGAGGATGCTTTATGTAGATAATCTTATGATCTAATGAGCATCTTTACCGTGACTCTTCAAGTGACGTTCCCATAACCCTTTGAACATTCCATCAGGCTTCTCCAACAACTCTTTAGGTGATGCGAGCTCCATCAACTTCCCTTGATCCAACACCATCACACTACAATACATTGAGAGGATGAGATAAGATATGTGCGATGATGTCAGAGCTGCTTACCGATCGCTGTCGATGATGGTGTTGAGTCTATGAGCGATGGTAAGAACAGTGCATTGAGTGAATTCCTTGCGAATCATGCTTTGGATGAGATTGTCTGTCTCGTTGTCGATAGAAGCCGTTGCCTGACAAACAATAGAGAGAAAGAGAAAGAACAACTGTCACGACAACTGCTACTGTAACACCTCTAACAAGACCTCCACTCACCTCATCGAGCACTAAGATCTTTGGTCTGCGAAGAATCGCTCTCGCAATACAAATCAACTATCACAGACATGAGACATGAGATCAGACGAGCAGTGAAGGACGAAGCGACTTCTTACCTGACGTTGACCAGCAGAGAAGTTATCACCTCCTTCTGACACTTCCTCCTCTAACTTCTTAGGCAGTGACAAGACATGTTCCTTGATGTTCACACTGTCCAGCACATTCCACAGATCCTCGTCCTTGAACTCTCTGAAGGGGTCTAGGTTGAAGCGAATCGAGGCAGAGAACATCACAGGATCTTGAGGGATGATGCCTAGTTTCTTTCTCAGCACATCTAACGGCACTGTAGAGATATCGATGTTGTCGATGGATAAGCTGCCGCCTGCTAGTTCCTGGATGCGGAAGAGAGCGACCATGAGAGAGGATTTGCCTGACCCTGTTCTCCCTGCCACTCCAATCTTCTCCTTCCCTTCGATGCTAAAGTCGATGCCCTTCAGCACCAGAGGACCATCGCGATATCTCATCTCCAAGTTCTTCGCTATGATTGTGCCTTTGTCAGGCCATGTAGCAGGAATGGTCTTGGGATCTATCTCACGGTTAGGCAGTCCCTCCTTCGCGATGTTGTCCATGTAAAACTTGATTCTCTCCACTGAGTTCATCTGCGCCTCAAGTCCAGCAGATACAGTGACAAGAAACTTCAACAATGATGTGAGTTGTATCGAATAGGAAAGGCCGACCGCAACAAAGCCTGCAGGGATAAAATCAGTGGCAGCGACAGCGAGCAATGCGATAAAGAAGGAAGTAAGGGAGCCAATAAAGTCTAAACGGATCGACAGCCACTGTGTTGAGAGAGGCTGGAAAATGTTGGCCACTGAGTTAGTATTGAGAGCTGTCTCTAACTTTCCGATAAAGCGTGTCTCCTGTTTATATGCTCTGATGGAGTTAACGCCAGCCAGAGCCTGAGAGAAGTCAGCATAGATTGGCGAGCGAGACACCGACTCTAATCTCGCCACTGTCGTGTTCCCTGCTCTAAAGTACTTCTGGACGCGCGTATAGAGGTACATGAGAGGAACAAAAAGGATGAGAAAGGTGCCTTTAGTTGCACCTGCGATCGCTCCGATCGCTCCTAACACCTGGGCCGCGCAGATACTAAATTGAGAGAGCGACAGTGTCAAAGATTCATCCACCACCACCAGATCTGAAGTAAATCGATTCAGAATGCGACCTATGGGGGTGGTGTCAAAGAAGGCAACTGGAGCTCCTAATAGAGCTCGAAGCAACCTCTCGTGCAGCGCTCTAGAGGATCCCATACGATGAATAGCAAGCGCAATCGCTCTGAAGAAATAGGAGATCAAGGACACCGCCAGAAAGACAGCATAGATGTTGAGAAAATACATGTTTCTCTTCGTACCAAGTGGTTCACCTTCATCCTTTCTGCGCGCTGAGATTGTACCCCACCATTGCAACCAATAGGATGCTAATATAGCTAAGAGTTGCCAAATGACAATGAAGAAGAGCATCGCACCGAACCACAGGTATCCACCAGCTTTAATGTAATAATTGTAAACAGCCCATCCTACACTGCCCGTATTCCTTTCCTCTTTTGTCATTAGATCAGTACTCTTGGGACTCTCTTTTTTCTTCTCCTCTACGACTTTTTCCTCGGCTTTCTGCAATGGATTTTGATCCTCTTCTGCAATTACAGCTGTTTCGGCTTCTGCGAGTTCATACACTTTTTCGCTATCACCCTGAAGATCCTCTGCTTCTTTTTCTCCAGCGTCTATCGAGTCAGGTGATTTGATCGATTCAATCTGCTGATCACCCTTCAGAAGAGAGGAAGTGATCGTTTCTCCCTCTTTTTCCTCATCCTCGCTCTTCTTGACAAAGGATGAGAGATCTAAACCTGACTTAATGAAGTCCTCATGGCTTCCGAAGAATCTGACTTCTCCTTCATGAAGAATGACGATCTTATCGCATTGAGGAAGAAAGTGCACGTGATGTGTGACGAGGATGCGAGTCTTTCCCTTCAAGGCCTTCCTAATGCACTCTTGGAAGAGGAATTGGCCCACATGAGCATCTACAGCAGAAAGAGGATCGTCTAACAGATAGATGTCAGAGTCTTGATACACGGCTCTCGCTAATGCGACACGCGCCTTCTGTCCTCCTGACAGATTGATTCCTCGCTCTCCTACAATATCCCATAACACGATGATTAGTGATACATTGAAATGATAAGAGACGGCTTACCGATCTGAGTGTTGATTCCGCCTGGAAGTACTTTGAGATCATCTTCGAGGTTCGCTGCGAACAATGCTCTGCTAAATCTATGTTCGTCGTAAGGCTTTCCGAATAAGATGTTGCCTTGGACAGTGTCGTTCAAGATCCACGGTCGCTGGTCGCAGAATGCGATTTCTCCATGAACACGCACAAAGCCACTGTTGAGATGCATCTCACCCAACAGAGCAGCGAGTATCGAGGACTTGCCCGACCCCACCGAACCAACCACTGCGACCAACTCTCCTTGTTTCACTTGGAAAGAAGCGCTGCGAAGAGTGTTGATAGAGCGATTGACTCGAACCTTCGCTTCTTGATCAACTTGAGCTAACTCGATGTCTCCATCTTCGTTATCCTTGCCCGCGTCACCTTTCTCAAGGTTCGCGTACTTCTTCCCTTCTAATGAAGTAGTCGCTGTTTTGTTATTAGATTTACTCGCATGAGTTTCGATGGCCTCTAATGTGATCTTCGAGTCCTTCAACGCACTGTTACCGGCACCGTCATTCTGTAACACCCAACCAAGATTCGCTCCAGTCATCTCAATCACCACTCCATTCTCACCTTTTGAACTATCAACATAAGGCACAAGCTCATCGGCATCTAAGAACTCCAAGATTCTCTTACACGACACGAGAGACTGCGAGTACGATGACAGACCCATGGGAAGGAAGATGAATGGTGTTTGCATCAGATTGAACAATGCAATCGAAGTGAAGGCTCTGGCAGCATCTAATGTGTTTCCTAACTGTACATAAGTCAAGAAAATAAACACAGGTAAGAAGACAGGCACTGCTTGAAGAATCAATGAGAAAGCAAAAGCAACATAATAAGTGATGGTCAACGCCTCCAACTCTCTTTCACGAACCAAGCTAATTTTCTCACCGAAAGCTTTCTCCCAAGCGTAATACTTAATAATGCGAATACCTGAGAGAATCTCATTCATTAATTTGATTCGGATGTCACTAATTAGCACCTTCTTTCGTCGAAGTCCTCCCAAGACCACAAGAACAACGCTGGTCAGGGGAATGATGAGAAAGATAAGACCCAATCCGACAAAAGTTGCAACTCCTAGTAACTCATAAATAAGCCAGAGACAGACGGCGATTGTAGGAATCGCCAACACCGTTGTATTGAAGGTGTTGAGGAAGCCTTGCAACTGTGCGGTATCACTGGAGAACATGTTCACGATCTGACCCGTCGATGACACTTGCTTCGCAGCTGGAGATAGGCGAAGCGACTTCCTGTAGATCATATTGATGAGAATGTTGCGGAACTGTAAGCCAGTGCGAGCGAAGATGATGTTAGAGTGAGCAGCGAAGATCGAGCCAGTCATCGGTAGCACGAAGATCAGAGCGACCAACACTCCCAGCTCCGTGTCATTAAGATCTTGAGTGCCTTGAAGGTATTTCACCAGATAATTCAGGATGAGAATGGGACCAAAAGTCTCTGCTTGGTAGATGGTATAGAGCAAGAGGCCGAGGAACAATCGCTCATATCCTGACGTCCTCCACAACACCTTCCACAAAGATCGCTTCTCTGGTGCCAATTGGCGTTCTAGCTGCCAATATTTCTGAAATCTCTCATAAAGGTAGTCACATCGATCTTGAAGTGACGTAGCACCAAGATCCAAATGTTCTAACTTATCTCCTTTCTCGAAGAGTGGGTTCAAAAACTGGAAGAAAACATAACTGAACCAAGAGGATTTGTTTTCGAAACTTTCCTCCAAATTCTTTAAAGGAGAAGACTCTTTCTTGACAAATACTGATTCTAGGTCTTCTGGTGCCATTAGGAGCAAGGTAAGTTAATTAGATTGCCACTAGCCTGTAGGTGTTGTTTATGGATCTTTCTCGACCCAATGAATTAATCACCTAGTACTACTCCCACACTCTCACAAGATACCCAAAGATACTTCAAGATACTTGAAAGATCCTCGAAGATACTCCAAGATTCTCTTGGATTCTCTCAGATTTTCCAACTTTTTCGAAAAAGATTGGTAACTGTAATCGGTATCATACCGGTTACCGATGACATAAATTTATCACCGGTATCAGTGGTCTCCTATAAACTCGAAATTTAAAGAACTTGAGTTTCTTTACTGAGATGGTGATGAGGAGATATCAACAAATTTCAAGTCATTAATTATCCTGCTATATCTTCTCTTGCATAAGACTGAAAGACGAACGAGCACATCACAACTCTAGTGAAGTTATTACTAATTTTTCATTGTTAATTGCTGATTATAACACTATTTGATTGTTGGGATTGTCACCTCCGAATTCGAAGCAAAGTATTTGGTGTGTCTGTTCTCTCTGTCCACCTTTTTTTCTTTTCTTCTTTTCTTTTGTTTTTTCTTTGTTATTTGTTTGGATGATGTGTAGAGAAGTCTTTTATTTAATATTGTTTTTTGTTTGGACGACTTCTTCCTTCGCTGCTACCTGCTCAGCAGGGCAGTATTGCATGGATAGTACTTGTTCCATTTGTGAACCATGTCCAATAGGATTCTATCAGTCAAGCTCCACTACAACCGAAACCACTTGCACTGCATGTTATGCAGGCTGTTCAACTGCAACCACTGGATCTACTAGCGTTAATTCATGCTACCTTACTTCCTGTCCAGCAGGTCAATTTTCAACAGTCTGTGGAGGTGGAACATGTGTATCTTGTCCTCAAGGGTATACATCAGCCGCTGGCTCGTCTAGTTGCTACTTGATCGGCACAGGACCAACTCTATCTCCAGCAACTCCCCCAACTGCTTCTTGTGCTGCGGGGAAGTATTGTTTGGATAGCAGCTGTTCAACATGTCGACCATGTGCAAAAGGGAGTTATCAAGCGAGTATCTCTTTTACTGGGACTTCGTGTTCTCCTTGTCCTGCGGGATGTGTCACTTTCAACTCTGGTGCTAATTCCAGCAGTGCTTGCTATTATAATTTGTGTCCAGCTGGACAATATCAAGGTACATGCACCGCCTTGTGTCTGGATTGCCCTCAAGGTCTTACGTCAGGACCTGGTTCTTTCCGGTGCTATGATCCTGCCAGTGCTCCAACATTAGCGCCAACTAGTCCTACTGTTGCTCCAACAGTCGCTATAACTTCTAGACCGACAGCAAAGCCCACTATTTCACCTTCTGTGACTCCTAGCTTGAGTCCGACTTTTACTCCGACCATCAGCTACTCGCCCTCTGTTACTCCATCCAAGCCTCCTACCGCTTCACCCAGTTGCACCCCTTCGGTACTACCTTCGACTCGCCCTCCAACTTTGTTACCATCACTTTCGCCGAGTATTGTTTCATCCAAATTTCCCTCACCTTTCCCTACAATTACTCCTTCCATGCAACAAAGTATGAGCCCTATCGCCACTACTGCACCTACTGTCATTCCAACTTTGCACCCTACCTCCCTCCCTAGCTCTGCAATAACTGCTCCTGTCAGTTTCCCTCCGAACCTCACTGTTTCAACTAGTCAAAATTATTTGATTGTTACAATCGCAGGAACTGGGTTCCCTGGAAGCTGCGGGGACTTCGGACCTGCTTCTTCGGCTTGCCTTTCCAACGCTGTTGGAGTATGGAGTAATCCAATGGGAGAAGTATTTATTTCTGAGAACGGACCAGCGACTGTGCGTAAGATTTCTTTGACAGGCATTATAACGAAGGTCGTCGGAATCAGAGGTAACTTCAGTCTTGCAGGCGTTGGTGGACCAGCCTCGTCAAGTTCTTTAGATGGTTCATATGCTGTCACTGGAGTGGGAAATCATGAAGATTTATTAATTAGTGGAGGAAAGAAGTTTGTCTGGTATTATAATGCTACTTCTTCTTCCATCTCCAGATATGCTGGTTCACCTTGGAGTAGTGGTAGCGCGTACACTGGAGACCAAGGAAGTGCCACCGAGGCGAGGTTTAATTCCCTGAAAGGTATTTTCCGTTCGTCAGATAATCTTCTTTACATTTGTGATTATGGTAACCACCGTGTTCGTGTTGTTGACTCAATGACCAAGGTTGTAACTCTATTTGCCGGTTCTGGCACTGCTCAGTTCTCTGGTGACGGAGGTCCTGCACGTTCCGCCTCGCTTAACAGCCCACGAGGGGTTTGGGGCGATTCTATTGGTAGAATGTTTATTTGTGACACTATAAATTATCGGATTCGTTTTGTTAACCTCGACGGTATTATTAATACATTCGCTGGAACAGGGATTCTCGGATTTAATGGTGATAATATCCCCGCAACTTCAGCGAATATACGACCTTATGACGTGAAGGGAGATTCTGTTGGGAACATCTATTTTCCAGATTTTGATAGTTGTTTAGTTCGAATTATCTCCTCGGGAATCGTCTCTACCCTTGCAGGAACAGGAACTTGTTCACAAACCCCCTCATTATCTCTTCAAGTCGCATCGCTAGCTTCCTTAAGTCAAACCAATGGATTATTTGTAAATAGAGATGGGGGTATTTACGTGGCGGATGGTACTCAAGTTCGTTACATTTATCGAGAATTAACTCCGACTCCAACTCTGGCACCAATACCAAGTGCGACGCCAAGTTATTCTCCGACCGCTGCAGTTGATAACTCGTCGTCTCTTCTTTGCTACCTTGCAACTATTGCAGGAAACGGTCAATTTGCAAGCGCAGGAGATAATGGACCAGCTACAGCAGCTGCGATCTCTGGGCCCTCTAGTGTCTGGGGAGATTCTCTCGGAAATATTTACTTCTCAGAGTTACACACGACTGGAAAAGTGCGTAAAGTTGATACGTTTGGAATCATTACGACATTTATTGGTAACGGACAGAATACTTACGAGGGAATCGGAGGAGCGCCGACTTCCGTCAGTCTTGATTATGCTCGAGCAATAGGAGGAGATCAATCATCGCTTTTCATCGCAGGGAAGTTTGGTTTTGTTTGGAAATATGATTTCAATTCAGATTATGTTTCAAGGTATGTTGGAGTAGCTCCTGCCGTTGCAAATTTCTCTGGTGACGGAGGTCCTGCCTTACTGGCAAAGCTAAACGAGCCTCGAGGAGTTTTTATCTCTTCAACTGGTGTCTTGTATCTTTCTGATGGGAAGAATAATCGCATTCGATATGTCTCGGTGAACGGTATTATCGATACATTGGCTGGTACTGGTATTGCAGGATATAATGGTGACGATAAGCCTGCAACACTGGCTTCATTATCTACTCCGGTTGGTGTGTGGGGATCGACGGCAGGTATCCTTTATTTCGCTGATGCGCTAAATAATCGAATTCGTGCAGTCAACACAGAAGGCATCATTACTACTGTTGCTGGGACTGGTCTATCTAGTTTTAATGGTGATAACTTACCTGCGACTATGACCAACGTACTTGGACCAAGAGATCTTAAAGGGGATAGTTTGGGGAATATTTATTTCTCTGATACATCTTGTCGAATTAGAAAATTATCGAATGAAGGTATTATTTGGACAATTATAGGCACAGGTAGTTGCTTGACATCATCAACGGGAGTACAGCTCGCTTCCAGTGCAGATATTCAATATGCGACAGGGTTATTCTTAAACAGTGTAGGTAATCTCTATCTGGCTGAGTACAATTCTAATTACCTGAAATCCTACTACTGCGGTGCGACGCCTTCAACAGAACCTACCCAATCACCAACATACTCCCCAACAGCTATGCCGTCTAACGCTGTTACAATTGCTGCTACCCGATTACCCACTACAGCACCTACTGCCGCCCCGAATCCTACTTGTTCCCCTTCCTTCGCACCTTCCAGTACCGGTACTCCGACTCCTATCCCGACAGCGAATCCTACTTGTTCCCCTTCCTTCGCACCTTCCAGTACCGGTACTCCGACTCCTATCCCGACAGCGAATCCTACTTGTTCCCCTTCCTTCGCACCTTCCAGTACCGGTACTCCGACTCCTATCCCGACAGCGAATCCTACTTGTTCCCCTTCCTTCGCACCTTCCAGTACCGGTACTCCGACTCCTATCCCGACAGCGAATCCTACTTGTTCCCCTTCCTTCGCACCTTCCAGTACCGGTACTCCGACTCCTATCCCGACAGCGAATCCTACTTGTTCCCCTTCCTTCGCACCTTCCAGTACCGGTACTCCGACTCCTATCCCGACAGCGAATCCTACTTGTTCCCCTTCCTTCGCACCTTCCACATCTGAGTCAACCTTTCTTCCATCTTCATTTCCTTCACTTTCTCCATTTTCTCAAGCTTGTTTACCTACGGGTGTGCCAACCTCTAATCCATCGATGCCGCCTTTCCTTTCTGAAACTCACTTACTCCAACCAACTCCATTTCCAACTTTATCTCAGCAACCTACTTCATTCCCATCTTCCGCTCCCATTCGGCCTTCCAGCCAACCTACTAACTCCTTCCGTCCTGTCTCAAGTGTCACACCTGTCGTACAACCATCAAGTAACCCGTCTTTTGTGCCTATAAGGGCACCGTCGTCTGTTCCTCCATTCCTGGTAACCCTTTCTATTGCTCCAAGTTTCTCACCACAGCCAACTTCAACACCAACCACGAAACCGACAAAGAAAGTCCCGTTCATACTCCCTAGCAGCGCTCCTTCGTTGCAATCTTCTTTGAATCCAAGTGGAGTCCTTCCGACTTCGTTTCCTTCCCTTAAAACGCTGACAAATCCTCCCAGTAATCGCCCATCTCTCCTTCCAACTTCGAAGCCATCTTTCTCTCCTTATTTGATTACTACCGCACCAACGCTGAGCAGAGCTCCCTCGCTGCTCTTAAGTTATTCGCCAAGTTTGACTCCTTCCGATCAAGTTACAGAATTACCTTCATCTCCTTCTATGGTGCCGTCGGGAATTCCATCTTTTAGTCTCACGAACCACCCCTCATCTCTGAAACCTACCATTTCACCCTCTTTGCATCCAGCAATATCCCCTTCGCAACAACCAACTGCCTTACCTACTCTAAACATAGCCCAATCACAGGTTCCTTCAGTGCAACCAACTGCTACTTCTGTCAAACCATCTGCCTTACCTGCAACGTTAGCTCCCAATTCCATGCTTCCTCCCCCAACTTTGATCCAAGCATCTTTTGCAGGCGACGGTACTTTCTTGGAGCTATTATTTGACTCTCTCACAGACTATGGAGGGACAGCGATCAGATTTACATGCAATCAACTCTTTAGCTTTTATTGTGCTGCTTTCTCAACTTGTCAATGGATGGATCAGAAAACCGTGCATGCATGGATACAAACAAAGGACAGTTGTGCAAAGGTAAATGATGAAGTGAAACTCTCTAACTCCGCCAAGATCAGAGCTCACTGTACAGCAAATAACTGTAGCGGCAGGCCGATCGCTGATTTATCGATCAATCGTGTGAATATAACATCTCCTCCTATCCCATTCCTTCCCCAGGTTTTCCTTTCGTTGCCAGCTCGCATTTCTTCTTGTTCGCAGTTGTTATTGGATATTGGTTCGTCGACAGGAAGTGGAGGAAGGTCATGGTCTGATGTTCAAGTCAGTGTGAAGAGTTCTAACCTGTCAGAGAATTTGAAGCCATTAAAAGCTTTCCTCAATACCTCCTTCAGCAGCAGTTTCCCATCAGCTATTCCAAATGAGTATCTTGCTGTCGGTCATTCATACACCTTTCAGGTGAAACTTTGTAACTTCCTTGGAGCTTGTAGTGAGAACAGTCAAGTTGTGGAAATCATACCTGACTTCCTACCTGTCGTTAGTATCGTAGGATCATCTAATTTGTCGATAACAACGTCGCAGTCGTTGCAGTTGCTGTCATTGGTGAATACTCGAGATTGCTCTGGGAAGGCGGTCAGTGTTTTGTATGAGTGGAAGGTGATAAAGCAGGGCTCTCAGAATAAGGCTTTAAATTTTCAGTCGACATCTAAAGATCCAGCAAGGTTTCACCTCCCAGCTTACGCCTTCCACGACGTTGGAAGTTATGAGGTATCATTGATGGTGCGAGCGTCGGACAATGTTTCGGCCAGAGCGAGTGTTCTTGTCAATGTGATTTTTGGCAAAGTTGTTGCATTGATACAGGGAAATAACGTCAGATCGATGAGAGTGGGTCAAACTCTGGTATTGGATGCATCGGGCAGCTATGATGAAGATAATAAGCCTGATGGTACCTCTCCTTCTCTCATATTTCAATGGACCTGTGAGCAAACATTTCCTTTGGCGAATAAGTCGTGTGCTTCGATCTTGAATATTATTGGTGCTGAAAATGAAGGCAAAGTTCGATTTGCCGCAAAAGATGCTGATAAACATGTTATTTGGACGGTTTTGGTCCAAGATACTGAGAGATCGAGGAATTCTTCTGCTTCTGTGTTGGTGCAAGTTTTACCTCAACAATATCCAGTCATTACATTACAGTCGAATGCAGAGGGAAATATCGTAAATACTGGACGAAGCCTGCAATTAACAGCTGTTATCGATATTCCTGATAGTCTGTCGGGAAATGCAAGTTGGTCACAGACAGGAGGAGATTCTATTGCCTTGAACTCAATCTCTTTGACTGCCTTGTCTCAAAGTATATCTTCTTCCTCGTCAAGTCGCTTATTAAATATGTATTTGGTCCTTCGCCCGCACACTTTGACGTCAGGAATGTCTTATACCTTTTCCTTGCAGACCCAACTCGGAGGTGAAGAGTCGTCACACGTCACAGTGAGCTCCAGTATTTCTATCTCTGTTAACACACCTCCTTTACCGGGAGTGTTCTTGGTGCAGCCAATTGTCGGACGTGCTTACGTCGATTCATTTATGTTGAGTTGCCGCTTGTGGGTTGACACTAATTTGCCTTTGTCCTATCAATTCAGCTACTGGATCGAGGCAAGTGGCATGAATTCTGTGTTGAGAGCTATCTCGACAGTTGCTTCCACCCCATCGTTATTACCAGCAGGAATCGAAGCCAGGAATTCATCTCTTGTGGTAATAGCTGATGTGTACGATAGTTTAAATGCTAATATCACAATCAGTCACTCAGTGAGAGTGTTACCAGTTGATCAGAAGACGTTCAATGTATCTAACTTCATTGCAAAAGCCACGTCATCTCTCAACACGGTCGAGGATTTGGTGCAAGGTACATCCCTATCAAGCTATATTCTGAATCAAGCGAACTGTTCCCTTGCTCCAGACTGTTTGAAGCTGAATCGTAAGCCTTGTTTCTCGACCGCTCATACCTGTGGATCGTGCCTCTCAGCTTCGTTCATTGGTCAAATAGGAGATAGTAACAATCCCTGTCGAAGAGCGAACTCTACGGTGAAAATCGTTGATACAGAGCTACAACAATGTGGAGGGAGCTGCTCTGGCCATGGTCATTGCCAGTTCCTTTCTGTCTTCGATAATAGCGACATCTCAGTCTGTTATCAAGGAGACGTGAGCTGTTATGCTAAATGCGTGTGCGATGAAGGTTATGCTCATAGTGTGATTTGTGATAAAAGCGATGCGGAGGTGGAAGATCGAACAAAGTCAAGAGAGCAGGTGTTAAGAGGTCTCCAGCAGATAATTAGCCAGCAAGATCCGACCGAAACAAATATAGCATCGTGGATACGCAGTATGTCGCACGTGAGTCAAAATCCTTATGAGCTGCGGGGTAACTCGATCTCGTCGTTGTTGGATATGATGGAAGTTGCTTTGTCTGCAGTGAGGTCAAGTGAGAGTAGTTTAGTATCAAGTCTGTCGAATCTGGTTGGAACTATTGATGGTTTGTGCGATGCAACTGTCATAGCGCAGTCTCTTCCCTCTAGTCTCTCTTTTCCTGCTGATCTCACTCAAAGGATCGTAGAAAATCTGCAGAATTATTCCTCTTTAGTGGTTGGTGAGATGGCACCTGGACAACTCCCAAGCGTTGCGATCCAAAATAACTTTAAGCTGTACACCGCTTTGTTAGTCTCTGACTCACAAGAAAGATCGAGAAGGATGCTATCGAGCAGTGCCAATGAACAAAGCTGTTCGGAAAGCTTCAATTTGACCTTACCACAGAGTACTTTAGAGCAAGAGCTGCAACCAACCTCATCCTCCATCAGCATACCGAACTGTGGGAATGATAGTTCCTTGAGTTCTATTCCGATTTCAATCTTGTCGCTGACATCAACCTTGTTCAACCAATCCACTTTTATGTCGAACCCCATTTCTCTCTACATGCCAGTAGTTCCTTGCACGAATTCCTCCTCACCCTCTTGTTCAGCTGAAATCACAGTCCCGACATACAACCAGGTCAACCAAACCAGATCTGGTGGAAGCAATACTTCGATCTCTTGTATGATAGGCGATTACTCCACACATTTCGTAGAATGTGGTCAAAGAGGAAGCTACAATGTGAGTTGTCGAGGGAAGGCAGAAGTTATTGAAGCAAGTTGTCCCTCTACTGATTTCTTTCCTTCTTGTAATGGTTTGGAGATTGATAAAGCGGTGGATATAGGGTGTAAAGTGGTATTGCATGGGGCTAAAAATATCACTTGTTCATGTCCCTTGTTTCCACAAACCTCATCTTCTTCATCTACCTCAGTTGGTGATCATAACGTCAGAAAAGAGACTTGTAAAGTGAGCTACGTCTCGATGCTACAGTCTACGACATCGAACTTCAAGAAGACAGTGTTGAGTACTCAAGGTTTGGATGAGAGTACTGTTTCAGACAGTTGGGAAGCATTAGTTACTTTGGGCACCTTTGTCACAGCAGTGATAGTAGCAATGTTGTTTTCCCTGTATGCTGACAAAGAACGAGAGAAGAAGGTGCAGTCAGAAGAGCAGTTGAAGCACCATGTGAAGAAGGCAGTGTTGAGTAGAAATCGTCTATCGACAGATGCTGCGTCTGCAGACAGCGTTACACAACTGGCGGAGGAAGCATTACCAGAGATCTTGCTAACATCGGAGTCTTTGTTTAAGAGGATCTGGAAGGAAGTGAAGAAGCATCATCGCTGGGTAGCAGTGATCTATTACTTCTCCAAGAAGTTTCCTCGAATCTTGCGAGTGATGTCATTGGCGACGAATGTGATTATCATGTTGTTCATGCAATCATTAACTTATGCTTTGACGAATGGCGATGATGGGAGTTGTCAGCGCTATGTAACGGAGACTGCCTGTTTAGAACCTTCTTCTGCTTATTCTACGGGAGGCAGCATGTGCTACTGGACGGAGAATGCTAATGGAGTAGGAGGTTCATGTCAATACGTGCAGCCAGATAGCAGTATAACAGTGGTAGTATTCGTGGCGATTTTCTCGGGTTTGGTGAGTGCTCCGATATCTTTGTCATTGGACTGGGTCATTCAGAACATATTAGCCGCTCCTGTCACCTCTGACAATGATGAGAAACGAGAAAGTACAGTGTTAGCAATGGCAGTGCCAACAGATGAGATGGGTCGTGGGAGTGGAAGGAATATGATCGTACCAGCAGAGCTTGTGTCAATAACAAGTAGTCGGAGTTTTAAGAGAAGAAATAATTCTGTCGAACAATCGGACTTAAGAGACTCGATTGAAGAGCAACAGCAGCAGATTGAAGAGATATCAAGCAACGAGTTGGAGAAGTTATGTGATCAGCTTAAGAAACATCGAGAAAAGATTACAAATCCTCAAGAAATAAAGGAGTTCGAAGGTGAGTTCAAATGCTTAATATGTATTTCTCTTTCGATGTATCTTAATTTCGTCTGATTAGATGTGTGGGGGTTGGATCGAACAGGTAGGTTTGTAGACGTGACAGAGCCTGGCATGAGTTCGATGTTTAACTTCAGTAAACTGATGAAAAGGAATAGATCATCGTCGGAAGATGATAACCAAGCGAAGACTGTGAAGGATGTGTTGAAGCAGGAGTTAATTAACCTTCATCGCAGTATATTATTCGAAGATGCGATTCAATTTGGTGTGAATGCAGGAGAAGTGAGCAAGAACAAGCGATTGTTGTATTTGTTTCAGAAGGATCTGTTGCCAGGCTTAGCAGGAGAGATCTTGGATGGAGCGAACAGAAGAGATGGCAAGATAGAGGATGATGGTAGATCGTTGAAAGCAGTGTCAAAGCCGATGAAGGCATTGGGATGGTTGGTGTTGGGAGCAGTGGATGTTGGGATGTTGTTTTATGTTTTTCTGTTCGCGGCTTCTCAAGACAATCATCGTCAGACAGCTTGGGGTCAGTCCTTCGCAGTGTGGTTGATCTTGGAGGTGTTGTTAGTGAGTACGAGTACAGTGATCCTGATGCATATCTTCTTACCAGCTCTGATCATGCGAGATGTGATGAAGATCAAAGAGAAGCTGATGGATTCAATCACAAGCTATTATGAGAACATGGAGCAGAACAACGATGAAGACAAAGAAGAGGAGGAAAATCTTCATCAACCGATTGATTACAAACTCTCTGACTCAAGGAAGCAAAGAGATGAGAAACCTTTCAATGCAGCGAGTTATTTGTTTCTCTCTTATCGCTTAGCTGAGCGATATCCCGATCTGAAGATATCGAAGATCATTCTAGCCTTCCAGACTCCCTGGCCCCGCCAATCTTACCAGCATGTGCATGATGTGAAGTCAGAGTATACAGACTCTTGGACGGCAGTGACTCGTTCGTTCTCGGTGATTATAGTATTCTTTCTGTCGAATCTGCTGGCAGTGCCTCTAGCAGTGCAAGATATGATAGTGCAGTTAGTGAGCACAGTGACGATGGGATATACGATCCTTTTGCACCTTCAGCTGTATGGTATCTTCCCAGCGCTTGTGATCATTCCAACTATGTTTGTGATGGGTGTAGGTTATTATCTGATGAGATCTCATGTGAAGGCAGAGCAGGCAGAGAAAGAGAAGATAAGAGATCGGCTAACATCCAGGAAGTCTAAGATTGGATCGATGAGGGACAACACAGCATCGATGAAGATGAAGAAGTATGAAGAAAGGAAGAGTCAAGTAGAGTACAATGACCCTCATCCTGTGGCTTCGATTACTCCTACTGCCTCTGTTATTCCTCCGAGGGCCTTCGATAAATCACATTCAAAGCATGTGAATAGAAGACAATCAGTGCAAGAAGGGTTATCGCACCTGAAACAAATGCAGAAAGAAATTGAAGGCATCGAAGAAGGGAAAAGAGATGATTGTCAAATAATCAAGAAAAATCAAATCATTTTAATTGAAGAAGAGGAGGAAGAATTAGAAAGACAAGATAAAATTGATGATTCTTGTGAAGAAGAATTATCTTTCATTCTTAGTAGTGAAGAGAATGAAGAGAGTATCGAAGAAAAGAAATCTAATGATAAAAATATTAATAATGTTATTAACAACAACAACAATAATAATAATAATTATAGTGATAGTAATATTATTAGCAGTATTATTAGTCCAACTGTGATCGAGGAAGGACTTCAATCGATCAATGATCAGAACAGTGTCAGTCTTGAAGAAGGAAAAGATGTTAAACAAGTTATTAATGTTTCTAATTCTAATAGTAGTAGTAATAGTAATAGTAGTGATGAAGTCATTATTGATTTACCAATAATTGAACCAAATGAAGTAGATACACGTCATTATTCGTCAGATTCGTCATCATACCTTGAATCACATTCATCAATTCTCTCTGATGACATCATATGAAGGAGAGAAAGTTATAGTATTTTAATAATATTGGGTTTAATGTAGTGGTTCATATATCAACCTAGGCAAACATTCTATTCTTTCAGTCTACTTCTTATTATTATATTGAATTATTATTATTTTCGATTGTTTTTATTTTTAACTTCTTTGTCTTTGTCTTTGTCTTCTCCTTTGAAAGATCGATTGATTCATGCAAGATGAGAAAGCATTGATCATCGATCCTATAAAAGGTGTTTTCTTGTTTGTTTTTGTTTGTCGAAGTCTCTTTTGCTTCTAAATCTTTCTTTTTTTTTCATTCCTACCTACTGACAATCTAATTGACATCATCAGTGTACATATGTTATGTCTTATTGTCGTTACATGCTTTGATTCAATCCCTCTCTATTCATCATAACATATTGAACCTGCATGGTAAAATAAATAAAAAAGAACATCATAAGAGATGTTTCGAAACTTGAGATTTGAAAAAATAGAGATTTTATGAATGAGAGCAATCAATATTATGATGATTAGAGAAAATCATATCAGAACTGCTAGCTGAATTGAGATCAGTGAATGAATATCACTAAACAGTTGGAACTGCTCTTCTAACTGAATTGCTAGGAAGGTGAGTCGTCACTTTCAATGTCAACTCTGAAAAGGACATCATCTGTGAAGGGTCTTATTAGGCAAGAATGCTGGACTATTCTCTCGCATCAAGTCACGTTGTTCTTTCACGAAGTATACATCCATTGAAGAGATTCCACTCGTGCACCGAAAACACCAGCTGCAATCATTTCGATCTGCTGTGAATTCTCCGATCAATCGATCTCATGGAGTGACTGGTAAGAGGAACGAGTAGATCCTAGCCGGGCTGTGTTGTTTAAAGAGTCTTCTCCTTTCACAGAGCCAGGCTCTTGCAACAAGATTTCATCATCTTCACTTTCTTGCCGAGACATGCGATCATTATAGTGATTCTGATTTTCTTCTTCTTCGCCTCTGTGATCGTCAGGGGCCTGAAAGCTTTCCGCTGCTCGTTCATAGAGATGACTCATAGGAGAATAACCTCCTTCAGGCACCTGATAGCTACTGGGAGGAGTCTTGACCTCTGGTACTGGCAAAGGATCGTTATCATCATCTTGTTCATTCGTTTGCGTGTATTGTCCATACTCTCCCTCTCGATCTAAATCCTTCGCCGCAGCCATGTAATCTGCTTCATCTTCTTTTCCTTCGAAAGGCTTTTGAGGAGATTCTACTCTCTGTTGTTCCTCTTTATCATCTAAACCAGTCTCTTTGTCTTCTTTCGGTGGCATGTTACTCTCCATGTAGTGGAACTCATCCTCCAACGACTTCAAATGAACATATTCTTCATTTCCTCTCACTGCATTGACTAATTCGTCATTAAAGGTTTCCAGCTGCTCAAACTCGGTTAGTTCTCGATGGGCAAACTCCCCTGTCTCTCGGCACTCCATATGCAAGACCTCAGTCTGAGTGGTTTCTTTCTCCACGAGTTCCTGAGATCCAATCAATCGTCAGACAAGAAACATCAGAAAAACAATTAAACGAACCTGCAGTCCTCCATCATCATCGATGGTTGTGTAATGTACGGATCTTTCTTGTTTCATCACTTCCCTCTTCCTCCATAAGGCCTTTCCGTTGGTTTTCATACCTAGAGGAAGGCGTCCTCCACCTGGTCTCACGATGACTTCTAGTGTCTCTTCTGGAGGCTTTGTTTCGATTTTCACTTTTTTTATTACGGAAAGAGACACAAGGTTTATTAAAAGATTGCATTAAAAGATATAAATCTTACTCTCAGAGTCATGGAGTTTGAGTGACTCGGGGAGAGTTGCTGCATCAACTCTGCTGAGGTTAATCTCCATAACCTCTTCACCTCGCTTGGAATCATCCTCATCCTCTTCTTTGTCTTCTCTACTATTATTTCCAGGATCTTTCAAAAGGAATCACAAACAATAAAAAGCGCAGGAAAGAAGAACCTTACCCAACTGTGAAGGCGGTATAGGGGGAAATCTCTTCGGTCGATTCGGCGAGTCTTTCCCTTTGTCAGTCGAGCTATTAATCGTCTGGTTCTTAGGGGAGGTTGAGTTGCTATTATTGAATGATTTCTTCCTTCCGTCGGGTGGTTTATTAGGATCCTCACTGAAGGTGTTAGGCTATTTAAATATACCGTTAGATATCACTTCAGCATGAAAAAAGAATGGATTCACTTACTGCTTTGCCTGTTTCTAGGAACTGAATGAAGTCATAGAAGTAGAGCTCTGAGGGCTTTAAGAGATGTGAATAAGGAGAGTTTAGAGAGAGGGTAAGCGAAAAAAGACTTACCTTCTGTACTGAAGGAGTCGTTGGAACAGTAAATACTGCTTGAAGAACTTCTTCAACCCATTTATAATCAGAACTTTCCATTTTTAAACATTTTTTAATTTGATGTATTGAGATATATAAACCTTTACCATCTTTCTGATAAGTGAAAGGCATAAATTGATCAATAAGAGTTTGATCTGATGCACGTAAATTATATGCACGAATCAATACAGCCTTCCTTAAACGCGCTAAAGAGCTTACACCAGAACCCATTCTTTCTCAAGCAGATGCAAACGAACAACAAAGAACTATCAAACTAATAATAAATAAATTGAATTTAGAAGAAACTGACCGTACGACACACCAAAACGATCGATTGATTGGAGAAATACGGAAGTCAGGCAGCGCCTTTTTCTGCAATGATGAAATCTTTGAAATTCCGCATTTATCACTTTCTTTTCTTTTCCTTCTC